>JAYMSP010001157.1:0-35439 GCA_036897095.1 Plantago elongata
ATCGGTTGCAAATTAAAGTCATCTCTAGTTTATAACCTGTTGCATTATTATACTTGCTAAGTGTGATGGTGAGGTTATGAAAAACCTTCTACGCGGGCGCAGGGGGTGGGGTGCAAGCAAATCCTGACCAGATTTGTACTTAAACTAGTGGAACTTGTGTGCGCGATCCGCGTACAAGAATGCTGGACCGAAATAGGCACAAGTGGCTGGCCTGCGAGGGCAAACATTTTGCTCATGTCTGAACGTATATTCTGTAACTATTCTCATTGTTGCCCATTACCTCCACTACTTGGGCACAATGAATGGGTATGGGTAAGAGTTTGCTCATGGTCTGAACGTATATTTTGTAACTCTTCTCATTGTTGCCCATTACCTCCACTACTTGGGCACAATGAATGGATATGGGTAAGAGCTTCTCATTGTTGCCCATTAACTCCACTACTTGGGCACAATGAATGGGTATGGGTAAGAGTTTGCTCATGGTCTGAACGTATATTCTGTAACTCTTCTCATTGTTGCCAACTCCTCCACTACTTGGGCACAATGAATGGATATGGGTAAGAGTTACACCATTGAAGTGCACCCACTACTTGGTGTAGTTAATGAGATTTTCATTATACACTCAATTCATCACCTATAAAAAGGTCTCATTGTTGAAGTAGAAGTTTTGCACTAACAGAACTCTCCTCTTCTGTTTTCTTCTCCTCCCTTCAATCTCTGATAATCCAGGCATAATCTAAGTTCGCCAGAACAGCTTACATGTTAGATTTCGACCGTTAGGTGAGGGGGCGTAATTGTTTTAAGGAAACTGTGCAAGCACAAGCCTCGGATTAGTCTTACAAAAGACGGTTTGTTTTATTTACATTCTATTATCTTCAATTATTACACACTGAAACCAACAATTCAGTTTTTCCTGCTAAACAAGCTTCCTTTGTAACTGGTGAAACACATGTGGTTCTGAAGCTTCAAGCCTTTGATCTTCAAGTGTATGTGCAATACTTCCAAAACGAGTTTATATCCCAGCCATGGGACTTCTTTAGTGACCCATATGTTGAGATCAGCGCATATGTTTTCTCTGACATGACAGTTGATGGTATCATAACAGACTTCCCAGCAACAGCTGCTAGATACAGAAGTAAGTGCAATAGTCGTAGTACTAGACTACTTTTTGCACCTTCAATACATGTTACTGGTTTCTAAATACTTAACTATAGCGCATCTCTTCTGTAGGGAATAGATGTGTAGGGTATGGAGACGATCATATGCCTCCCTATGCCATCCCGCCACAGCCAGGCATGTTCTTTAATCTGACAGGACTGCCTCCCATATCTCCTAATCCTGTTTTAGCGGATCATGATGTTATGGAAGCTCCTCTACCCCGTCACCAAGTGAATCCCTTCTGGCAATGACACAACGGTACAGACTCCCTCTCCAGGAAATGGTCAGCTGGCACTTGCTGCTACTGCTATAGTTCTATATATATCATCCATCTTCCAATTCGCACAGCTCTTTTGAGGTGAAGGCGCTGATAGACTATGTCTTATCTAATTAGGAATTCGAAGAATAAGACTAATCTAACTAGGATTCTAATAAATATAGATATGTCTAATCTAACTAGGATTACATAGTTTATCAGGCGCATTACTCTCTGTGAAGCTGCTACTCGCATTTTCATTTACTGTTTATGTTGCCGTACTTTCATTAGGTATTTAGAACCGACTTCTACTGGCATTATGTAAAACCTAAGAGAAAGGCACAAATGGTCCCGAAGTTTGGGTCATTGGCACATGCAGTTCAATGTTAGTTGCCCTGTTAGACTCAGTCCAAAAGTTTCAAAAAATTAACACCCGTGGGACTTTTGTCACTTTATTGATCCTGATGTGCCATGCCACTAAGCTTCAAGGTCAAAGTCAACTGCCATGTCAGCAATTCATAAAAATTTAAAAAATAAAAATAAAAGAGAAAAATAATAAAGAAATTTTGAAAAGTTTGGAGGAAATGATATTGCAACTAAAATTTTGAATTTTTTTTATTAATACTGTTTTGGAGGAATTTTGCCATAACTTCATTTCCTCTAATTTGAAAAAAAAGATCTTTATTGTTTTGCTCTTTTATTTTTATTTTTTGAATATTTTTAAAAGATAAAAAATAAAAAAAATTTAAAAATTGGAGAAAATGTAGTTTCAGCCAAATTTTTGAATTTTGTTTTTCCTGATACTGTTTTGGAGGTAATTTTGCCCGTAACTTCATTTCCTCCAATTTTTTAAAATTTCTTTATTGTTTTTCTCTTTTATTTTAATTATTTTTTTAAATTTTCATAAAAGACAAATAATAAAGTAAAATAAATTGAAGGAAATGAAGTTACAGTTAAAATTTTGATTTTATTTTCCTGATATTGTTTTGGATGGAAGTATGGCTAAACTTTCATTTCCTCTAATTATTAAAATTTATTTATTATTTTTCTCTTTTATTTTTATTTTTTGTATTTTTTATTTTTTTATTTTTTATAAGTTCTTGACAGGGCAGTCAACTTTAACCTTGGCCAGTTTAGTGACATGCCACATCGACGGTCAAGGTCAATAAAGTGACAAAAATTCCACGCGTGCCAGTTTTAGAAACTTTTGGACCGAATCTAACAGGGGCAACTAACATTGGACTGCATTGCTAAATGGTCAAACTTCGGGATCATTTGTGCCTTTCTCTCTATAAAACCTACCTGAAAGCATGCATCAGGGAATCGGACTTGTTCATTTCAAATTCACATGATAGTGTGCAAATCACGAAAATCAAATAAACTGCACCTAGAGGACCAGCATATTCATTGTTTGTCACAATGAATCTTGTGAACACAACAACATAACAAAACAAAACAAAACAACATACTACTTTAACACCATCATATGTTGTCATCAATAATATTCACTTAGCACAATCACAAGGTACATTGTAATAATCAGCCTCCTTTTTTAATCTTTCCCACTCAAGAACTCTATAAATAAACCATTACTAGTCATTCCCAATTCACTCAGCTCTGTTCCATTATCAGACTTTATTACAATGGCTTCCACTCTACAATCCCCTCCCACCAACACCCTCCTCCGCCACTCTGCCACCATCTCCAAACCCGCCATCACCGCATTCAATCAACTCCCGGTCACTAAAGGCCGCAATTGTTTTAAGAAAACAAGAATTTACGTGGTAGCACAGCCTGGAACTCTGGAGATAGTCCAGAGCACGATAGCGAAGCAGCTGTCGATCGATGAGGCCACTGTGGAGGCAGGGACAAAGTTCAGCGAGTTGGGTGCGGATTCGTTGGACACGGTGGAGATAATGATGGCTCTGGAAGAGAATTTCGGTGTGTCGATCGGAGAAGGCGGAGCAGAAAGCATAGCAACCGTTCAGGACGCTGCGGATTTGATTGAGAAAGTGAAAGCTGCAGCAACCTAAAACAGCAACAACTGCTTTTTACTATCACTAAAATGATCGTGTTAGAGACATGATTTTCTTTTTTCTTCTTCTTCAATGTTTATGAACAAACAAATTAACATGTCGAAATTTCTTGTTTTTCTCTGTTGCCTTTTGAGCCAACGTTTGCAGTTGCACCAATGTGATTTTGATGTAATCATAACATTTTAAACGCACATTATTTAAGTTTTAGACAAAAATGATATCTTAACTTAATATTTTTATTTTTTGAACGTTGAAATTTAACATCTTTAATTTACTCGTCCACTTTTGATACTTCATTAAACAGAATTAATGAAATCATTAACTTTCACCGCACTAGTTATAATTATATTAAATATTTTAATCATGTTCAATTTTGTTTCTTCATTTAGTTAAAATTAACAGAACCGATTATACACTAATAAAATAAGCATTGGTGTGAATATCACATGCAACTCGAAATAATAATTTCATACTTGTACGGTTTAAAATTTTAATAAATGAAAATTAACAAAAGAAAATTAAAGAAAATTGTAATTCCTCCAAAATAAAAATAAAAATAAAAATAAGCCTCGTAAAATTATCCATCAGTTAGAATCTAACTGACAGAGACGAATTCAACTCAAGTCTGAGTCTGAGTAGAATGAGATATGACTAGGGAAACTAGAAGATCAGCATATAATTAAAAACAGATAGTGAATATCTTCTAACTATATCATCTTTTTTAATTAACCGTACCCAAAAGTAATACTAAGAATTTGTATATGACACGTTTTAATCAACAATACAAATTTCGATTTCGAAATCGATCATGGCTTCTAAGCTTAATGCATTTCGTTATTTACCAAAAACGACAATACAAACCGTTCGAATTAATTAATTAATTAAAACCCAAATCCATCTCCTAATTAATGAATAGTTCGATTCTAATAAGGTTAGCTAGCTAGCCATTGAAGAACATATTTTGCAACATTATGCAACGTGTATTGAATTGAATCGATAACCAACCATTCATAGTAAATAAACAAGCGGCCATACGTTGATCCTCCTCTTCTCTTGTTTCTCTTGGTTTTCATTCATCTCAGATCACAACAACACTAATAATCTATCCGACCAATCATCCAATCTGAATCTGTTCAAGAAATCCAGAAAAACTGAAAAGCCGACGAGCAGATCTGATCATCAAACAGCCTTCTTTCCTGCTCGTTCTGCAATGCCAACGGTGTCTCTTTCCTCAGAACCGGGGAACGAGATGCCTCCTCCTGCTCCTGCTGCTGTTGTTGTTCCTTCGAACGTAAAGGTCAAAGATACCAACAGGAGCAGTAGTAGTATGATGAAAAAGTCTGTTTCTTCTCCCACTTTGAAGAAGATATTCTACAAGGTCATGCACAAAAAATGCCTTTTTAAATGCTCCAAGAAGAATCGTCCCCCTGCTGAGGTTGTGCAACATACCAGGGAGCTGCTGTTTTATCTCTTTACTGCTGTTGATGCTCCCGCTTCCAAGCGTAACGATAAGGTTTTTGCTTTTTCTATCGATTTCTTGTCGAATATTGTAAATTTTTGTTTGTTGGGCATGGTTCTTGGATTTGGATTGTGATTTTGCGACAGAGATTCGATTCTGGAGGTTGTCGGATGTGTATTAGACAAAAGGGAATTATGGTAATGTGTCCGATATTAGTATTATTTGGGATGTATGTGCAAATTAGGAGAATGGTTGCGCATGTATAACAAAAGTTTGCATCTTGTCAATTGATCTATATGTTTGTATGGAATGCATGGAAGATGTTTACAATAGGATTTCGGATCAGTAGATTCTTTGAGAGATGCAATGTCTGATTTTTATGGTTTTCCTTTAGCCTTGCTTTACTTGCACATTACTCGTAGAACAGGATGGTCACAAAAACACATCCTGCAATGTTCATGTATGTCTCCAAAAGTCGTAGAACGCTTGAATGTGTGAGCCTGGTAACTTTTTTCTGTATAGAAAAATTAATAGCAGCATTATTTTGGTTTCAGTTGGAACTATTGAGTGCTGAAATCAAGGAGCTGAAGTCAATTCTCTACGGAAGAGATGAATCTGAACCCGTTCCTGAAGCTTGTGCTCAATTGACTCAGGAGATATTTAAAGATGACACCTTGCGTATGCTCATTCGCTATCTCCCAAATTTGAACTTAGAGGTAAGTACTAAGTAACCCCAAAGAAAATTCATAATTATGCATCCTATTGCGTGTCATTGTAGAAGCAACTCAGCAAGTAATTTTCTCATTGTGGGTTATTGTTAATGTAGGCACGTAAGCATGCCACCCAAGTTGTTACGAATCTGCAAAGGCAACAATTTAATTCACGGATTATTGCTTCTGATTACTTTGAAGCCAATCTAGATATTCTAGATACGATCATTACTGGGTAAGCAATCCATGTTAACCACTGTTACATTTCAGTTCTGTTATATATACTGCTGCAATGCCTCTAGGCTCTAGTTCTTAGGACTTAATTCAACTGCATACTCGTAGTGAACTGGACTGGAAAATGATATGTACACAGTATGTTATCGTATTCTTTCTATGTCCTTTAGTTGATTTGAAATTTCCACGGTGAAGTTTTCAGAATGCTGAATGCTGAATGCTGCCAGGTCTGTGTTCCGGTTGCCTGAATTATTTAACTTCGATACACTTCATAGCTTCATATGGGTAGTCTATGGTATGTGTGCATGTGTATAACTCTTTTTGTAACAGAAGGGCTGTATTTGTAAATCAGTTTTCGGATGTTAAAGAGAAACTGATAGATTTCGTCAAGCCTTCACGTGCTTCCAGGATTATACATAACCTTCTTGAATAGAAGATTCTGTTCTAAGCTTATTACATAGTGTTTGGAACAGATAGTTACTCTGTCCACATGCCTTCCTAGACCTTTAAGGTCATTCTCAGACGAGATCCCGTGCTCATTGAATTTCTGTTGTAGGTATGAGGATCCAGTAAATGCTTTACACTACGGACAAATGTTAAGGGAGTGCATGCGCCATCAAGTTGTTGCTAGGTAAGTGGCCTAGTAGCAGATGTAAGCTACCATTACAGTCATTGGCTCATTGCAAATGCATTAATCAGTTTTCTGCATACAGATACGTGTTGAAATCAGAGCACATGGAGAAGTTCTTTGACTACATTCAACTTCAAAACTTTGAGGTTGCCTCAAATGTTGCGGATACCTTTAAGGTCTCTACTTCATGCCCTTAGACATCGAGCGTGTGAAAGACTGATACTTTCAGAAATGTGTTGTAAAATGAAATACTGTGCAAGTATAACTATGACACAATAGCATTGGTGTTTTGCAGGATTTGCATTTAACACTTCCGCTGTACATAATGTTTAAAAACTGTTGTGTTTTTTGCTATACCTTGCAGGAGCTCATGACAAGGCATAAGTCCACAGTTGCAGAATTTCTTACAGAAAATTATGTTTGGGTATGTTATTTCCAGAGACGACACATTCTTAGTGTCGTGTATAGCAAAAGATCTGGTTATATCGTGTTTGATTCTCCATTCTGAAATATATCTCTCTATTGAATCCTCTTTTCTCTAGTTTTTTGACGAATTCAACAAAAAGTTGCTGGAATCAACAAATTACATGACCAGAAGAAATGCTGTCAAGGTACAGAATTCTCCGCCTGAATAACTAATGAGTAATGAGCGGCTGAACTTTTGTATATTCAGCCTTTTCGTGTTATCCCTTCCGGAAGATGAGTTTATTACTTACTGATGGACGCTTCTATTTCAGCTGCTGGGAAATATTCTGCTTGAACGCTCGAATTCTGCAGTGATGGTACGTTATGTCAGTAAAAGACAAAACATGAAGGTGCTGATGGATCTTATGAGGGTAATAATCCTTTTGCTATGTCACAAGTTTGCATAGATGCAATTTTGTTCTACACTGTATTTAGTTTCTGATGTCTCTAATACTGCTTATATATGCAGGAAAAACACAAGAGCATCAAGATCGATGCTTTTCACGTTTTCAAGGTTTTTGCATCAGTTTCTCAACCTAATGTAAAATTGATGATAGAACAACTGACTAGTTCCGCGTATTAACCATCTTCATCTTGTTATGTACCAGCTTTTCGTGGCTAACCAGAACAAACCTGCTGACATTGTCAACATACTGTACGCAAACAAAAGCAAGCTATTGCTCTTTTTTGAAGACTTCACCACAGAGAAAGGTAAGTCCGTTCACTATTCATTCAGACGTTAGATAAAATTGATCTGTGTTACTTATACAGCTTGAAAATTCTTATGCAGAGGATGAGATGTTCGAGGCGGATAAAGCTCAAGTGGTACGCGAGATTGAGGGGCTTCAGCCATTCACACCGTACAATACCTGGTCTGGAGAACTGGTATTCAGGATCCCATAGAATAACAGATGCCATCATGCTCATGCAGTTGTTATTTTTTTCCAGAACAGCTAATACTGACAGAAAGCATTTACAACCTTGTAGCAACTAGTTAATTTGTACTTTATTACTCAGATTCTCACTCACTGTTTGGAAATTTTCGGCAAGAGTGTTTGTTTTATGAAAATACTCACTCCTGACTATGTCTTTAAATGACTCGACCTTTCTGTCTTTCTGTTTGTTGTTTGTTTTTTTAACATGAAAGGGAGTACTATAGTGACAATGTAGCCGTTTGCTTGTGCATTTTCATCTCTCTAACTCACATAGCAATTCTAGTTGTTGCAATATTTTTAACAATATAATTGATTAATGCATCACTCCAATTGATGTTCTTCGATAGAGCTTACAAAAGAAATTTTTATCCAAGAATAGCAATGTTATTTAGTAGCAGCAGAAATCCCGAGATGGTGTACACCATTGAACTCCTTGAATATCCGAGTGAACCATGAAGGATAACATTAGAAATCAATGCATAAGGTCATAGAGTGAAGTTGCTTCACGTCGAGTTCAACAAGCAAATCAAACACAATAAGAATAAGCAAAATTGTGATTCACAGAGAATTCATACTCAAAGTTAAAACTCTTCATCTTAACAGTAATGTCATGCTGGATTGCTAATATAGAAATGCACGCGAACAAAACCAGCACAATGCAAAACTGCTCCAAATTTTGATCACGTAAAGATCAAATTCAATATCATGATAACCTAAACACAAAGAGTTCGACAATACTCAGGTAACTTTTTTGTCTATTAAAATGGAAATGAAGAAGATTGTTTTGGAGTCCAACAAACTTAAGCAGCACCCTTTCCTTTCTTTCTCTGCAATTTCTTCATGTAAAATTCCAGCTCCTTGCCCTCCAAAATGTACCTATACCAAGGAAAAAACACCGTTGGGTCATTGAAAGAACTTGGATATTCAGCAGTCAGCACTCATGCAGAGACTACTTATCAATCACGAAAAATGTATACTACGTTGAACTTCCAGCAAACATGATTAAGCATACTTAAGACATAATATGATAGTAGACGTCCAAGGACTATCATCAAATGATAACTAGGACACATTTTTTTATTTTATAGCAGACATAGTATCATCATGGGATATCATATGCCTGGCCAAGAAATGAAACATAAGGATGAAACAGAATTACACACCCATCAGCACGGCCACACTGCCCCGGGCGGGAGGAGATAGCAGCTAAAAGACGACCACCGCCAAATTGTTCCTCAATATGTGCATCAATTTTGCGATCCTTTTGGCGCTCTTCTAGTTTCCTTAGCACATGGTTACTTTTCTTGGCTTCTTCAGCTACGGGAGCATCAGCTTCCTACAC
This sequence comes from Plantago elongata, assembly GCA_036897095.1. Taxonomy (NCBI): domain Eukaryota; kingdom Viridiplantae; phylum Streptophyta; class Magnoliopsida; order Lamiales; family Plantaginaceae; genus Plantago; species Plantago elongata. Next base: position 9,227 of record JAYMSP010001157.1, read on the forward strand.
ACCACCAAAACAATAAACACATGAATGAGATGAAACAGATATCTATTAATAGTCTAATAGCTTCCAAATGCATACTCCTGAGTTTATTGAGTAGATGATGGAGAAAACTTGTCTAGTGGAGTGCAAGTAAAAGAACCAAGGAAAATGGAAAAGTTATGGATATTTACCTCTCCTTCCTTCTTAGCTGCAACCTTCTTCTTGCGACCAATCTCAACTCCATAGTGTTGCATATACCATTGCTTGAATGGAGCAGCATCCACTTGGATGATAGCACCCTTCACCAAAGTCTGGGTCCTGACCAGCTCATTGTTTGAAGCGTTGTAGACAACATCAAGGACACGGGTCTTCCTGGTAACGGCCTCACTTCCCCAGGAGAAGTTACCAGTGTCCAACCTCAAAGCACGCCACTTGACATTACCTCCCCTAACTCTCACTCTGCGAACAGTTTTGTTGCTGGAGAGTTTGGTGTTTGCAGCTTGCCTTCCCATCTCGTACCTAAGAATAACACAAACCACGGTCAAATACATAGTTAGTCAGACCAACCACAAATTGATGGCGCAAAGTCCAAAAAACAAACGAAAACATTATACTTCCAATTCTGAACATGTATTGGTTGAAGAAATGTGCAAGCAAGAAAGAGACAGATAAACATAAACAAGCCAGACCAGCTAGCAGACGGAAGTTCATATCAGTACGTATAATCATGTTTACCTTTCACAGACAGAAGTTAACATTACTATTGATTCAATATGCTGTAAGACAAGTGTTTAATCATGTGAGTGTTAAATTCGGTACGATAAGTCTCATATTCAATCAAATTTTATAGAGTCTCATATTCAATCAAATTTTACAGAGTACTAAGTTTGTCATCATCAAGCAAGCTAGATGTACCAGATTCAATATAAAAAAACGGAAAAGGCTGAGCATTCTAATAATCTAGCTCAAGCTAGCTAGATGTTCGCTAGATCTTAAACTATTCACATATCGTACCGAGAACTCTACAATGGATCGAGACACAGATAGAAAAACAGATGAAATCGACAACAAAAACAGCAAATCGGTGGAAAACTTACTTTCGCTTCTTCCTCCATGCTTTCTTCTTGCCTCCAGTGGCACGCCTCTTGTGCATAGAATCACGAGAGATACCTGGAAACACATACCATCAATTTCATCACTATACATCTTACAGATTACATCATTCACAATATAATAGAGATGATAGAAGCATACCCATGATTGCTCTCTTTCTCTCTGCAAATGTGAGGGCAGCGGTAGGGTGAAAGGCAAGGGGGAAGGGAATGTAATCCAACTAGGGTTTATAACTGGGGATTTTGCATGTGACACACTTTTTAGATGTTGATTTTACATTCTGACTCTAATATTTTACAAATTATGATCAAGTTCAAAATTTTGAAAATAATACATTTTCAAGCTTTGTGGTTAAGCCATGTTACCGATGCCTTGTAAAATTCTTCATTCTGATTGGTTGGAATTTATTTGAGTTGGCAAAATAAAATGTTCAGATTGATTAGGAAAAAAATAAAATTTGATTATGCTCTCCTTCACTTACTCGAGACTAGAGAACGATTCCTACATGTGACGCTCATTCTTACATTTAATTCTATAGCCTTCGATTTCCAAATCTAAATATATTTAGAAATAATATAAACACAATAACAAATATACACCTAAATATAATAATTCTTGGACTAAATATTTTCAATAGCTGATTTCCAAATCTACATGTGTTATTCAAATTCTAACTTGATTCTTTTTTATTTTAAGTGGAAACGAGTCTTGTGGTTTCCTTCAATTTTCCATTTTCTTCTTGTACCAATTGATACCCTTGAACTAATCATTCAATTCATTTTTAAATAACTAATTCAATTCTCTAATTTCTCCAATCAATATACAAATCAATCCTTACATGTGTTAGATATTTGTTTCCATCCGTTCACATTTTCATTCACTTTAGTCAAAACCTCTGCCATCTTCATTAACCTAATGGATCAAGATCGATCAACACAAACATGAATTCTATATGGAGGAAAGGTTGTGATATTGCTAGAAATATTGAAAAAAACTAAAGAGAAAGAAATAGTAGTGTAGAAAGATAAGTATGATTGTTAGGTGGATAAAAATTGAATTAAAATGTTTGTAGTTTAAATTCATGGTAAACACTTCAAAAAACATTTAACTTAGTTTAACTTTTTTAGTTGCATAACAAACAGACTGTAACCACTCTTAAATTAGAAATTTGAAAGTATCTAAAAGAAAATAGAAATAGAAAATTCAATGAATCAAGAAATTCATATAATGAAAATTTAAGAAGTAATATTTTATAATATAATTTTATTATTTAAGAGTAGGGGCAAAGTTATGATTGTTTCTAGACCGTACTGAATTTTATGTAATTCAGTTATTAATATAATAATAATGATGATGTGATCAAGGTAAATTGTTGAACAACATCCTGAGAGAATGAGAGAGAGATCCTAGAGCCATCCCTAGGTTTCTGGCCACCCACCGGCCGCCATGTTCTTCCCTCCATAGTCATAAGCCTACCCTTGGTCCGGCAACCGTAGAACCCCCACCTAGGACCTTTGTAAGAACTGAAAAGTGCCAAATGGAAGTCTGTCTCGGAGAGGTAAGCTTTGTTCAGTCAAGGTGGACTGAGATAATGAAAAAGCAGACGAAGACGTTATATATCTCAAATTTCCCAGAAGATTGGTCTAGTAAAGTTGTGAAGGAGCTAATGGGCGAGTTGGGGTTGGTTAAGGATGTTTTTATGCCTGCAAAGAAAAGTACTAATGGAAATAAGTTTGCTTTTGTAAGATTCGATACATCAGAAAACATGGAGGAGATTCTTGTGGCTGCAAAAGGTTTATGGGTTGGCCTGCATAAGTTACTAGCTAATTATGCATTGTTTGACCGGTCAGAGATTATAAAGCGGCCGTCACGGGGAATTGGAAAAGTCATTGGAGTTCATAATCCAGTGAGTTCTGGTCGTAGCTATCTCAATGTCGCAGTATCGGGGAAATCTTATGAGTCAGGAGTCGGTCTAGGTCTTCAAATGGGTAAAGGAGCGGAGAGTGGAGGGGGAATGGCAATTTCGAAACAGGTTTACGTTCAAAAGAATGCTGGTGCAGTTCAGGGTTTTACCCACCCTATTTCTTATGATAAGGATGCAATTAGGTTCAAACCTGATGAATCGACAGTTGAGTGGGCAAAAAACTATATTATTGCGTCCTCGGTGAAACAATTGTTAGTTGATCAAATTGTCGAAGTTCTTCAGGTGAATGGATTCTCAAACACTAGGGTGTGTAGATTAGCATCAGATGCATGGGTACTTGATCCTGGTAAATGAAGAAAAATGGAAGCTACAAAATAATCAGTCCAATTGGTGGAAAGTCTGTTTCTCCTCGATTAGTGAATGGGTTGAGGGCGATGTTATCGGCAGGAGAAAAGTGTGGCTATACGTGTACGGAGTTCCGTTACATGCATGGAGTGAGTCATTCTTTCGTAGCATTGGCAGCAAGGTTGGCAGGATCATCGAAATTGATAAGCTTACTTTGTCAAAGCAGAACCTTAGTGTAGGAAGAATATTGATCGAGATGCCGATGTTCGACAGAATTCATAAACATGTGAAATATAACATGTGGGATAAAATTTTCACCATTCATATTGTGGGGGGGGGGGGAAGCTTATGTTGGAACCGCAACAACGGATTTCTCGGCAGCGGTAAAGGATTGGCCGGATCATGAATTATTGGATTCGGATGATTCAATATCCAATGTTAACAGCGACGAGGTGTCTGAGAATGCAAACAAGCATAATTCTGAGGAGGAGAGTGAAAGAACGTTTTCTGTAAATTATATTCAAGAGTATACATGGGTATATATACAAGAGAGAAATATAACTAACCTAACTAAGCTAGAAAAAGGAATCTAATTCTAATAAAGCTAGATTATACCACAATAATAATCCTAGTCTATCTATATAATCTAACACACCCCTGCAGTCGAAGCGGGGGGAGGATGAATACTTAGACTGGATCGAAAATCTTAAAACAATACTCTCGAAAGACTCTTTGTGAAGATATCAGCAATCTGGTATCGTGAAGGAACATGAAGAACCCTAACTTTACCCCGTGCAACTTGTTCACGAACAAAATGAATATTCATTTCGATGTGCTTAGTTCACTGATGTTGAACCGGATTGCCTGATAGATAAATAGCACTGATATTAATTATCGCAACACACAGGGGTAACTTTCACAATAGGACAATGTAGCTCAAGCAATAAATTTCGAATCCAACAGGCTTCGGAAACCACATTAGCAACTCCTCTATACTCAGCTTCGGCACTGGAACGTGAAAGAGTTGGTTGACGTTTAGATGACTAGGAAATCAGATTATCACCCAAGAACACGCAATACTAGAAGTCGAGCGACGAGTATCCGGACATCCTCCCCAATCTACATCAGTGTAGGATACGAGGCAGACCCCGAAGACGCATATAAGTGCATCCCGAGTTCAAGTGTGCCTTTGAGGTAACGAATAATGCGTTTTACTGCGTTCATGTGCGCATCTCTCGGATCATGCATATGAAGACAAACATGTTGAACTGTATACGATATATCAGGTCGAGTAAATGTCAAGTGCTGAAGAGCACCAGCCAGGCTGCGATAGTGGGTCGGATCCGAGACTGGACCACTCGTGGAACCGCTGATCTTCAGGTTTGTATCGACTGGGGTAGCTGTCGACTTGCACGAACTCATTCCGGCACGTTCAATAATCTCCTCAGCATATTTGCGTTGTGATAAAAACATTCCAGACGAATGTCTCGTAACTGCAATCCGAAGAAAATAATTCAACGGTCCAAGATCCTTCATAGCAAACTCCGAAGCTAGATACCCCATAATCGAAAGCTGAAGAGCATATGATGATGTTATGAGTATGATGTCATAGACATAAAGAAGTAGGTATGCTACCTCCAAACCCTTTTTGTAGACAAATAACGAGGTATCCGCCTTACTGTCCATGAATACCAAAGACGAAACGTAATCTACAAATCGCTTATACCATGCCCGTGGAGCTTGCTTGAGTCCATAAAGTGATTTCCGTAATAAACACACATAATCAGGATAGCGAGTATCACGAAATCCAGTGGTTGACGCATATAAACAGTTTCCTTGAGATTCCCATGAAGAAAAGCATTTTTGACATCAAGTTGATGGATTTGCCACTTCTTTGATAATGCTAGGCTGAGAACAGTACGAATCGTAGCTGGTTTCACAGCTAAACGTTTCTCCAAAATCAATGTCCACCTGTTGAGTTTTTCCATCACCTACAAGACGAGCCTTATAACGCACAAAGTCACCGTTGGATTTTACCTTGTGAGCAAAAATCCATATGGATCGAATAATGTTAACATGAGGTGGACGGGGTACCAACTCCCACGTCTTATTTGTAATAAGAGCATTAATTCGTCCTGCATAGCCAATTTCCAATTCGGGTCTTTTAGGGCCAAAATTGAATTACGAGGAATGGGAGAGATCTAAGTCGAAGCTAGGTTCACCCAATCTGGCCCAATTACTCAAGGATTAGATTTTCAGATTCTACTGGAGGCTGGATCCGGGTCGACCAGTGGGGTCACCGGTGGAGATGGAGGAATCGAAGATTGGCATGGAGATGGCATGGTTGCGTGAGGCAACCGCGCCGGGTTAGATGCTGGTAAGGGCCCCCGGAGATTGGCAGGAAGATGGCACGGTTGCGTGAGGCAACCGCACCGAGGTAGACACTGGCGGGGGGCTTGGAGGGTGGCAGGGAGATGGCACGGTTGCGTGAGGCAACTTCGCCGAGGGAGATGCAAGCTGTGGCACGATTGCTTGAGGCAATCATGCCGATGGGGAAGGCGTTTATCCGTGGGGTGGACCAGTGCCAAGAGTCGTGCCAGGGAACGGCGCCTGGTCATGCGGCGGAACCGTGCCAAGGGGCGGACTCGAGAGCGGGGAAGGCGCCCGGTCAGGGGCAATTTGGAGCACACGACTAAGCAAATAGGGCGGGTCCGAAGTGGTTGATGCCCGAGAAGAAGAGGGGCAATATTTGGCTTGATTAGCAAACGAAAAATTTGACTCATAAAAAACAACATGTCTAGAAATAATAACTTTCCTATTGGTTAAGTCAAAACACTTGTACCTCTATGATTATCCGGATAACTCAAAAACACACAAGGTAAAAGTTTAGGATCCAATTTGTCAATGGTGGTAGATGGAGTCAACGGAAAGCAAAGACACCCAAAAACACGGAGATGAGAGTAAGAGGGTATGCCTTTGTACAAACGTTCAATAGCAGAAGAATTATCTAGAAGTTTGCTAGGAAAAATATTGAGCAAGTTGGTGGCCATATGTAATGCATGATGCCAAAAAGTAAGTGGCACAAAAGCATGAGTAAGAAGAGTCCAGTTGATATTATTTATAGTGCGAATTTTTCGTTCAGCTTTTCCATTCTGTGAAGAAGTATGGGGGCAAGACCGACGAAACGACATCCCTTGGGTTTGACAGTAAGAAGCAAAACGATTATTATTATCATATTCACTCCCATTATCACATTGCATATTTTTTATAAACGATTGAAATTGGGTACGTATATGATTACGAAGAATGGCAAACTTGTTAAACACATCAAATTTACGGACAAGGGGAAAAGTCCAAAGAAAATTTGTAACATCATCTAAGAATAGAACATAATAACGGTGCTCCATAGAACTTAACACATGAGATGTCCATAAATCATTATTTATTATATCAAACAGAAATAAGGTTTAAGTTACAGATTTTTCGAAAGGAAATTTGACCTGTTTACCAAGTATACAAGAATGACAAATACTTGAATCACCGGACTTATTCCTAACAACATCTTTATCTAACCTAATAGATGCTAAAATAGAATGACCAGGATAACCTAAACGAGCATGCCAAACGGCAGAAGAGGTGGCAGCAAGCGCTAAGGGTGCATCTACGAAAAGTGAATGCGAAGAAAACGGATATAGGTCTCCGTGACTATCACATCTCATGATTCCCATCCCCGTCGGAAATTCCTTCACAGAAAACCCATAAGGATCAAATTCAACGGACACATAATTATCAGTAGTAAATTTGCACACAGAGATAATGTTTTTAACGAGTTTAGGAGCATGCAAGACATTATGTGAGGAAACAGGAGGGTGGGTAGAGGCAGTTTCGTGTGACCCTGACCACGAATTGGAATAGATTGACCATTACCCACAATAATATTAGGACGAATGCTCGAATTAAAATAAGACGAGAGCGTACCATATATTGTTGGATGTCATGTGAGATGAAGCTCCGGAGTCCATGTACCAATTTGGATCTTGAGGTTGCAACGTCATAGTTTGCATAGCGGTTGCAACATCGGTGGGCACGTACATTGGGGGTGAGGGGGCTGCCGCATTGGCCTGGGGCACGGAGTGTGCGCTAAGCTGTGCGCCATGTTGAGGCTGCAGGCGCGCCCAACCGCTGGTTGGGACTGGGCAGGGCGGTGGTGTCGATGGCACCCACTGCCACTGCCATTGTCCGTGCTGCGTTGGAACAGGCGACACCGTGCGTTGGGCAGCGTACGGGTGTTGAGCAGGGGGTTGCCCAGCCATGCCAATGTTGCTCCTGCCCGGCCCGGTGCCGCCCCCATTCCCTCGACCGCCTTTATGCTTGTTCCATTGGTTGTTGCCTCTACCACGACCTGCAATAGAATTGGTTAGTGATGGAGTATCAATAGTGGACACCATAGTGGAACCCGAATGACCCACAGCCGCTAATTCTCGTTCCTCAGGGCAAAGCGAAGAACGAGCTTCCGTGAAAGACGGAAGTGGTTTCGAATGATGAATTTGAGTACCAACACCTTTGAATGCTTCTGTAAGACCGGAAAGTAATTGTAAGACCAATCGATTATTAGTAACTGGTGCACCAACATTCTTTAACTTATCCGCAATATTCTTCAGTCTTTGACAATAAGCAGATGCATTAGAAAAATCTTCAAGACGTGTCGAGGTAAAATCCTGCTCAAGGGTAACCGCTCGGGAGGCTTGGTGATCCTGAAAAATATCTTGAAGACGATTCTAGGCTTCCATAGTCGTAGTCCCGGGTTCGATGATGGTATTCAATAAATCATTCGAGATTGTAGTATAAATCCATTGAAGGACGGTAGCATCAGTGGTTCTCCAATGTTCTTTCTCCTCAGTCGTTGTTGGAGTAGGTTTCTCCTCATCTGGCGGTGGACGGATGATGTTGTGAAGAACTTTTTGAGAGGTAGCATGAATTCGGAATAATTCAGCCCAGGTCTAGTATTGGGAGTTCTTCATCTCCAGAGTGACGGATACATGATTCCTGATGTTAGCAAGAGCCGGCTGGAACGTCGACTTGGGGGTTGTCGAGGTGGTGTCAGTAATGATGGAATCAATGAGGACAACCGGAAATCGAACAACACGGAGAAGACAGTAAAATAAAGGGCATGTCGAAGAGAACAAAGGACCGGGTGATCAAACTTGATCGGCAAGCAAGAGGCTTCGGATCGAGAAATCAGGGGTCGTGGTGTATACTAATCGAACGGGAGGTTTCAAAGCGGTGGGGAAATCAAATGATCGAAGACTATCGGAAATCAAGAGGCTTTTGGATGATTTCTGGAGCTTGGTCGAAACTGTATAGGACGGAAAACTAAGGTTTCGAGAGGTTGGCAGCGGAAATTGATCGGAACCAATTATGATACCGTGAAATAACGTTTTCTGTAAATTGTATTCAAGAGTATACATGGTATATATAAAAGAGATAAATCTAACTAACCTAACTAAGCTATGAAAAGGAATCTATCTAATAAAGCTAGATTATACCATTATACTAATCCTAGTCTATCTATATAATCTAACAGAGAAATGATTGGAGGGAGGAGGAGCGTTGGGAAGCGGAAAGGGATGTTTTGGAGACTGCAAATAATGTTGAGTTGTCTTCTCTCAATGCCTTGGGATCAAAGTCATTAAATGGCAATGAAGAGGAGAGCTTCTTGATGGATATTGGAAATAGGCTGTTTGATTGTTTCGGGGAAGGTAGTGATTATGTTCAGGAGGGTGGTAATAGGTTCCCGCCTGATGTGATTTAAAAAAAGAATTGACGAAATCAAGTCGGGTGTTGAGACGGATAAGGTGGTTTCAGAAATAGTGCACTTGGAGAACATTTCTCATTCTGCTGGACTTAAAGTGAGTGAACCTGGGCCTGCTGGTCCAATAAGTGGGGGCAATTGGATCTGGGCCAAATTTCGCTCTCAATTTCTTTGGATAAGGATAATTCGGGTCAACAAAGGTGGGGGACTCTAATTATCTTACATTCTTACTGTCAATGATCGATGTGCTGATGCATCAATTCCTTCTCAAATCTCTGAAGACCCTTTCAATCTCCGTTCCATTACTGAAGCTGCCAATCCAATTTCTTCGAAGAAGCTGTCTTCTCTCAAGGAGATTTATGTGGGTTCTTCTGTAGTGGAGAGTCGAGGGGGGAGGCGAGATAAAGCGGAGAAAGTGGCGGTGGTTGGCGTTGCAGGTGAGGGGCTTGGCGAGGAAGGGGTTCTCAGAAAGTTGAAGGCGAAGTAAGGCAAAGTGGATGGTACAGGCTAAAGAGACTGGGGCGTTGAGTCTGGATGGTGGCGCGAATCCATCGGACAGGGAGATTCAAGACTGTATCGGTATCTGAGAAAGACGAGTGTTGAGCTGGTAGAAGAGCTGGCTAATGTCAGGATTTCAATGGGGTTAGTGAAAGAGACTGAGAGATTACAAGTAGTGGGCGACTTTAGCATATGGGAGTGCAGAGACATCAGTGAGAGGGAAAGAATTCAGTGGTTAAGGAGACGCCAATGTTGTTAATGCGGATAGTTAGTTTGAATATCCGAGGTTTAGGAGGTCGTATCAAGAGAAGTAGAGTCAGGGAAATTGTGGTCAAGGAGAAGGTGGGATTTCTGTGCTTGCAGGAAACGAAGTTGGAAAGTGTGAGCAGAAGGTTGGCTTGTGCTCTTGGGGGGGGGGGGGGGGGGGGGGGGGGGGGGGGGGGGGGGGGGGGGAACGGAAATGGGTCTTTAGTGGAGCAGAGGGCTTATCTGGGGAATTATGTTGTATTTGGGACAAAGAGGTATTCGTGAAGACTGATATCTGGGGAGACAAAGGGGTATTAGGTGTGTTGGGGTTGTGGAATGGCGAATCAGAGCATATCGTCAATATTTATGCGCCTTGTAATTCTGTGGTAAGAAAGAGTTGTGGGATTTATTGTTAATAAGGATGCAAGGAAAAGAGTCTGGAGAAATGGTGTCTTTGTGGCGACTTCAACACTGTTAGATCAATGGATGAATTCAAAGGTGTGGGTTTAAATGACAGAAGGAGGGAAATGAAGGACTTTAATGAATTCATCAGTGCAGCAGGATTAGTGGATTTTCCTTTTGAAAGACAACGATTCACGTGGTATAGGGGGAATGGCCAGAGCTGTTCTAGGCTGGACCGCTTCTTATTGTCGGGTGATTGGGTGAGTAAGTGGCCGAATTCTGCTCAATTTGGGCTCAAAAGGAGGGTCTCGAATCACGCGGCAATTCTTCTTAAAGAAAGTGTGCTAGATTGGGGGCCGAAACGTTTAAGTATTTTAATTGTTGGAGCCAAGAGAAGGGGCTTTAGGATATGGTAAAACAGGAGTGGAATAATAGCAAGGCGAAGGGTTGGAAAGGCTTCGTTCTAAAATAAAAGTTGAAAGGACTGAGGGAAGGGATTCGAAAATCGAAAGTGCAGAATATTGGGAATTTAGATAGCAGGATTGAACAAAAAGGCGGAGGAGATGCAGGTTCAGGATTTAAGGGTGGAAGGCAGTGACAGTTTGAGTTCAGAGGGAGGTCAATTTGCTGCAAACTGGGCTGAATTAAAGAAATTACTGGAGCTAAAAGACCAAGTTCGGTTTCAGCAGGCCAGGTCCAAATGGGTAAAGTATGGGGACACAAATTCAAAAAAAATTCATAAGTGTGTGGAAAACAGAGGTCGTAGCAAAGGAATAAAGGGTATTCGGATTAGTCGTAAGTGGCTTGAAGGGGTTGCGGAAGTAAAGGAAGGGGTTAGACAACACTTTATGCAACAGTTTGCTACAAGTAGAAAGAACTGGGAGGAGGTTCCGCAGGTGTTGGCTGGCGCAAAGATGAGTGACTTGGATAATGTCTTTCTGGAGCAAAAATTCTCGGCAAGTGAAATCAAAAAAGCAGTGTGGGACTGCGGAATTGGATAAAAGTCCGGACCGGACCGGACGGGTTCAATGTTCAATTTTTCCGAAAGTACTGGGAATTGCTGGAACCGGACTTCGTGGGATTTTTTGAGTTCTATGAGAAGGCCAGGCTCGTCAAAGGTCTAAATTCTTCCTTCATCACTTTGATTCCTAAGAAGACCAGCCCGCAAGCTATCGGTTATTAAAGACCTATTTCTTTAATTGGCGGTATTTATAAAGTGTTGGCTAAGGTCTTGTCTAATCGGCTAGCTTTGGGGGTTCACAAGGTAGTGGCTCCGAATCAGTCGGCATTTTGAAAGGTAGGAACATCCTGGATGGGGTCTGTGGTGGCTAACGAAATCGTTGATGAGGCAAGGAAGAAGAAGAGTAGTATGATAATGTTTAAGATTGATTTCGAGAAAGCATACGACTCGGTGAGGTGGAATTTTCTTGGCGAAATGTTGAAGTTACTTGGTTTTGGGTCAAGGTGGAGTGGTTGGATAATGGAATATGTTTCTTCTGCTGAGGCTTCCATTTTAATTGACGGAAGTCCCACGCTCCCGTTCAAGCTTGGGCATTAAAAATATCTAGTTGTTCAATTTATCGCTTTTGGGAAAATGGGTTTGGAGATTTATGGAGGGGGGTGACAGTGTGGATCAAAGTTTTGGAATCAAAATATGGGAATTGGACTAATATGTTGGATAATATTTCTCAGGCAAAACCTTGGGATAAGAGTTGGTCTTCGTGGTGGAGGGATTTGGTGAAGTTTGTAGGAACAAAAATTGGTTTAGCGATGGAGTTAGCAGGAGAGTAGGTGATGGGTATAACACGTTGTTTTGGAAAGAAAATGGGTGGAGGGAGTGGGTTGTTTAGCAGATAGATATCCTAGATTAGTTAGTTTGGAGGTTGAGAAATCGTGTGTGGTCGCTGACAGATTGCAAATGTTTAATTCTGTAACTGAGGTTGCGTGGGTGTGGAGGAGGAACTTATTTGAATGGGAATCTGATATGGTTAGAGAGTTTTGTTTCTATTTTACACAGGTACACCTTGCCTCCGGGATCGAAGGATTGCTGGACTTGGAACTTTGATTCTTCGCTTCAATATTCCGCGAAGTCAGGTTATGCCCGGCTGCTATCACAGGTTTCAAATGAAGTCTCTGCTGCTCCAGATTGGGTGGCTAATGTTTGGTCAAACTGGGTGCCTCACAAGGTCAGTGCTTTCATCTGGAAGGTTTTGCAAGATAAGAGTATCTGTGTATTTAAATCTGCGTACTCGAGGTTTATGGCATGAGGAGGTTGCTCCCAGTTGCAAAAATTGTGACTTAGAAGTGGACGAATCTGCGGCTCATCTGTTCTTTGCACTGTCCATTGGCTATGCGGGTTTGGGAAGACATCTGCAGATGGTTGGATTTGAAGATTTCGAATTGGCAGGAAGTATTTCAGGATTTTACTACATCAGCTAGTTGGTTTCGGCTACAGCTCAAGGAATTTGGGATCTGCTGCTGGCAAGGCGTGATATGGCATCTTTGGAAAGCGAGAAATGATAGAATTTTTCGGGATGAGTACAAATCTTGGCGTGATACTGCTGACTTGATCAAGCACAATATTTGGGTCTGGGTTCGGGGCAAAGATTTAATCTTTAATTTCACTGATTGGTTTATTCGTGTATATGTCCCAAAGGCATTGTAACCAGGTCCCTTGGCTAGTTGGTATTTGGTTCGAGGCTCCTTTTTTATTTAGGCTGTTAGTGATATATTTTTTCTCATTGCTTGGCTGCTTGTATGTTGACGTGTGGATTGCAACTTGTAAATATATCTGATACAATGGTAGTTTGGCACTCCTTATGCCATCCACTTTGAGATTATCAATAAATTTAAATTCTTTAAAAAAATTATAATAATAATTGTAAGGCTCCGGTCTGGTCCGGACGTCAAGGATTGTGCTGAATATCCAAATACATAGATATATTAAATATTTCAGAGTAATAGTTATTACAAGCCCAACTATAATTTATAATTCGAAAGTCAAAACACACAAATACAAAACCAGCAGCGGAACAAGTCAGAGTCCGTCGGTATGCCTAGCTACCCTGTCCTCTCTTCGTGCTCAAAATTTGGGAAAGTAGGATTATTGAAACAGGAAAAGTGTCAGTCACATGGACTCAGTGAGGATAATCAAACATGCATGAATATATGTGTATGAATGCAACAGTACAGCAAACCAACACAACACGTTGATCAGGCAATTATAAACAGTGGGGAAACCGGTATCAGTCAGTCAGGATCATAACACATGAAAGGTGCCAGATTTAAAGTACTAAATAGTAACTGTCTTGGGCTACACCGAACGGATCAGGTTGCGGTCTCAGCAGTAGCAGCGTGACAGCGCGTGGAGTTGCTTTAACGACAGGCACGACCGTCACAACTCATAAAATCCAATCCGTTTGAATGGATGTACAGTCAGCGGTGCCCGAAAAGATAGCGCTGCCATACGCTTTATAACAGTATGTCGGCCAGGACGGTTTCCCAAATTTTTCAGAAAACAGTGTGTGGTTGTTTTTTCAGGAAAACAGTTTCGTGCAATGCAGTTCATAATGAGCAGTAAACAGGATCAGTAAACCGGATCAGTAAAACAGGATCAGTAATAGGATCAGTGATAGGATCAGTAAACAGGATCAATAGACAGACTCGGTGTACAATTTTAATCAGTACTGGACTAATAGAATTCCAAGCTAATACAGATACGGTATTCCTAGGTACATGTCATCTACAACTATACAGTTTAGCAATCTAAGTCGGTAAACGAGTCGGAGTCAGTCGGTCGTCGTCGTCGAGCGGCCGCATTCAGTGTTAGACAGTCAGGCACATAAACAGGAACAGGTATAAAAGTGCAAGGAATGAACAGTATCAAACTTTCCTAGGGCCGGATGCCGAAAGCTCGTAATCACTCACCGTGAATATCTTGCAAGTCAGGCGACTTCGTAATCCCTGATAAATAAATAAACAATACTACTTAATCTCAATACTAAATAATTTAAAAGACTCCCGACTTTACCACTATTTACTATTTCGTAGTCACTTTACCACTATATACTCCTGACTTCTTGTGGCTTCCAAACGACTCGCAAATAAAATTCGAAAAAAGTACGAAATCGATTCTCGGGCGATATTCAAGTCGAACTTAAGCCATATAAAAATTAAAATAAATAATTTTTATTTTATTATTTTATTAATATAATATTAATTAGCAATTTACGGCGAATACGCTCGGCGTTTAAATTTCTAATTCGACTCAATATAACTAATACTATTTTCAATCGTGCGAAATAATAAAATTAATATTAAATTAATTTTCGGATACACTTGCGGTTCTTACAATAATGTACTCCCTATTTCCTACATTACTTTTTTATACATTTATTACGTTCCACACAACTTAATATATGATTAAAAACAGGCTATAAAAAATCTAACAAAAAATAATTAATATCACAACAAATCAACCATAATGTGTGAAATTTTTCGAGACGGGGTAGTTTCGTATAAAAATTTAATATTAATAGAGCAAGTGTCATGAGAGACGGTCTCTATGTAGATACGGATCATATTATCAACAAAAATACCATATGATTAATAAAATCCCTCATGTTCTCAATATAGGAGTATTTTTTATATATTACAACAAGACTTATTCAACATGGGTGTTATGATGTTAAAGCGTTTGTAGCCGAGTGGCAATTCGAGACACCCCGTAACTCATGAGGTCACCAAATGTAAATAGAGATTGGTGGTGATTTGCATCTGGAATCGATCGATAAATTCGTCTCGTTCAACAATTATAATTGTAATGCTATATTTCAAAAAAAAACAAGGATTTAAAAAAACATGAGTGTTTTAATTAATAACATGGGTGTTTTTGTTGATAACATGGTCCATCTATATAAAGAGCGACTTTGTGATATTAATAAGTATTCACAAAGTCATGTGGGAGTACGCCTATATTTAACTTAAATATAGATGGATTACTATTGCTAATAATAACATCGATATCTTTAATCAAATCATTTATGTTGTCACTAAAATGTATTTTTTGAATTATTTTTATTAAAAAACATCTATATTCTTAACTAAACGCCCTTAGTAATTTTACAGTTTATACCTTTTTTGTATTTAAGGTTTATCGTGTTTTTTTATCTTTATTGCAGATAAGGGTATTCTAAAAGATTTACATAGTAAACAAAAATAAAAATTGAACAAATAAATTTTCAAAATTCATTATTTAGACGAATTTATAGACACCAAACTTAAATATTTTATTAAATTATTAAATTAAACATTATGTATGTGACGACCCACTTAATCGGACCCGGTTGAGCGGATGAAATTCGAATATTAGTGGCAAGTTCGTATCCGCCAGCTAAGTACGAGTGGCGTTCAAATGTTATTTGATATTATATTAATAAAATAATAAAAATAAAATAATAATAATTATTTTTTTATTTTTGATTATAGTTAAGTTCGCGTCCAATATCGTCCCGGATATTGAATTCGTATTTTTCGGAATTTATTTACGAGTCGTTTGGAGTCCAGAAGAAACCAGGTTTATATATTGGTAAAATACCCATTGTACCCTTAATTGTCTCCTTCTTCTTGACTCTTCTTCCCCATTTCTTTTCCGTCCAAATCACTTCCGCCCGCTATCTGCCTCCGTTCCTTTCCCGCGAAGCTAAAACCGCCGACCAGCCGCTTTCTTCTCGCCGAAGTCACCGTCCCCGCCGCTGCCTGAAATGACGAAATTGCCCCTCCTCAACAACGCAGACGACGCGTGGCGAAAAGTTGCGTATACGGCGCGACACACATCGATAAAGGGGAAGATCAGAGCCGTGTGGGTCGGCCGCCCTCCGGCTATAAATAGTCGTTCCCCCGCCTTCATTCAGTCACACACCAACCGGAAAGAAAAATCGGGTCGTAGCCCTGCCCTCGTCGTTCTCTCTTTCTCTCGCCCATTCTCGCCTCCCGTCGCCGCCCTCACCCGCGCCTACTCACCAGACAGTGTCGTTACTCGCGATCAATTCCGGTTAGTAACCTTTTCCCTTTTCGATTTCAATCGAATTTCGGGGATGGGAACAGTGTGATTAATTGTTGCTTGGTTGAATTCGATTGTTGCTACATTATATTGTTTAATTGTTTTAGTCTGCTACGCTTAATTGAGCTGTTGTGTGTTGATTTCGATCTCGTTATGCTGCGTCTACTTTGTTGAGTCGATTGTTGGGTTCTATAGCAGCAAATTGTGCTCTGTTCTTCTAAGTATATACCGTAGAGTTGTGAAGTCGAACTTCCTCACTTTGTTTTTCAAGTTTAAGCATTTGATTTACTTTGTTGCTGTCGGATTGTCTAAATTCATGATTAAGGAGTTGATTTTACTGCTCAATCGAGATGTTTCTTATGCTTGTGTCGGTCAGCCTATTGTTGGTTACTGCCTTGCCGGCAGTACGTGTGCTAAGTGGGGTGTAGCGGGTATGCTGCTCGTATTTCTGTCATGTGCATTAGAAATGCTTGATGCGTATGGTTGAGCCTGTCTATACTGTTCTATGTTGCCTGCATGTTCTTGTACGTTGAAAAGGTACTGTGTATGTGGCTGAACCTGTGTATATGTAGTTCATGTTAGTTTTGTTTATATCGACCTCCGTCGATTCCAGTGATAACTAGAGTAGTACTGTTGATTGTTCATGTATGCTAGAATTTCAGTTTTTAAGCCTGCCTGTTAATTAGCATTCTAATGTTCATTGTGCGCATAGGTGTTATGCGATTGAAGTTCGTTGGGAATGGTATGTATTTGTTGGATTGCGGAACTAGCTGCGAAGAAGTGTGTTAGAGGGGCTTAAGCTGGTGGATGAGGAAGATGTTGAGTTAGTAATCAAGATGCTAGTAGGTAGTAACCATGTTTAGATAATACGAAGGAACTTGTATGAGCACTTAAATACTACGAGTATGACCATTTGAAATGGTTTAAGTTTATTTGAGTGAGATACTGTGTCAATGCTTCAAGATTTGTGTGTGGTCGGAATCTGATTACTGTTTAGTTATAAGAAACTTCTATTAGTTTAGTAAACTATGAGGTCACATGTGGTTGCGATCTCTCTAATGACTCATGGTAGAAATGTTAATTCTGCTAATTCCTTCATTTTCTGGCCAATCCAACAGACAGTACTCTCCCTTTCTCTCCTTCAGTCTCTTTAATTTTGTTTTTCCACAAGGACTAAAAGTAAGATGTAATAAACAATTTGGAATAGGTTAGCCTATCTTTTGCAAAGTGTGTTATGTGGAGTCAGGAAGTCCAAGATTCTGCAAGTTGAGTTCCCGATTATTTTGTGTTCATTTTTTTTGAGAAATTGAGGTTATCATTTAAAAAGGGCAGTTACATCATAGAGACATTTGTTATGTATATGCGTAGCGAAAATGAGTATATTTGGTTGGTCTCATGTGATTATGTGGAATTACGTGCGTAAGCGTCTTCGTCTCGTAATTGTTACTACTTGTTCTGATTGATGTTGGGGGGAAATTTTACGGAAAGTTTATAATTATTCTTGCGTAAAAAGTTAAGTAGTATTGTCCGTGCATCAGGATTTCAAAGTTGCGTAACATACCAGCTCATTCAAGGTGAGGACCCTCACTTATCTTTCATTCCAAGTGAGTATTGATTCGGCATCAGGCCCTGGGGAATTTCTGTGCCTTCATATGTTATTGTTAAGCTTTCATATTCAGATACGCATAGTCGTAATATTTGACCTAACTTTAGGACTGGTAGAATGTCTGACCTTACCAATATTCCGCTGACTCTCTGATTGACTCTGACCTCTAATATGATTGTGATTTAATAACCGAATGTGGTGTCCTGTGTCTGTTCAGTTTTACTGTCTGTCTTTCGGCACATGTGTCTGTCCTCTGTATCCGTCCTTCGAAAATTGTTTGAATTTATTGATCGCCAACCGGCACCTGTTGTTTGACCTTAACTTGTTATCCGCCACTTGGCACCCTCAGCTGTTGTTGTATCCCGCCATCCGGCACTCTTGACTGTTGTTGTATCCCGCCATCCTGCACTCTTGATTGTTGTTGTATTCCGCCATCCGGCATCCGCATTTGACTTTGTTGACCACCATCCGGCACTTGTGATTTGACTTTGACCACCCGCCACCCGGCACTTGTGTTTACCTTTGTTGACCGCCATCCGACACTTGTGTTAACTTTGTTACCCGCCAACTGGCAATTTGTTGTCCGCCATTTGGTACCCTTGCTTGCCTTTGATACCTGTCGTTCGTCACTCTTGATTGTGTTGTTCGCCTTTCTGCACTATTATTTGTCAGTGTCATCTGCCACTCGGCACCAGTGATTGTTCTTGTGTTCTGCCATCCGGCAATCGTGTTTAGTCCTGTGATCGCCAGTTTGGCACTTGTTGAAAACTTTGAATAAGTGACCATAAGGTCCTTTGTACGTGTTATGTTTTGTTTGTTTGATCCGATCCTGGTAATATGTTTGATAAGCCCGTTGCGGCACCCTATGATATGCCTCCGTGGCTAGATAAGCCCGTTGCGGCACCCTGTGATATGCCTCGGTGGCATCCTGTGTGGCTATCCAGGCATTCTGTTTTGTCTGTTTCGATCGGGCCTAGGGACAACTGGTATAGTTGGGCCGGGCGGAACGGACCGACGGTTTGGCTATATCTTATGTACCCACAGATCCCCGGACGCCCCAACGGTATCACTGGCTCAGGTGGTCGATATCGTTCCGTTTATCGGGCCGACATGGACTTAAGCATGTCTTATGCCTGTCTGCGAGGTCGCTCATCGAAGGAGTAATAAGGTAGTCAAGATGCCCTCCATGGCAATTCAGGGGAGTTATATGGCTGGTATCTCGTTCGTGAAAATTCTGAAAATCCAGGATCAGGAATTTGTTTTGTGTGACAAGTGTGTTATGTTTTCCTATCAAAAATGAACTTTATTTTGAATTGGTGCCCGTGCTTGTTTTCTCGTTCGTTTTAAAATATTACTTACTAAGTCTTTAGACTTACCCTCTCTTCCATGTTTGCCCTTTACATTCCCCAGGCAATGATTGCGAGAGCAGGGTAAACGATCGGGTAGAATGACCAGGCGATTAGTAACCGGACCAGACAATTTTCGTTGCCGTGTTTTGTTTGTTTAGAAAAAGAAGATGTATCGGCAATCACCCTACACTTTGTACAATTTATCAATATTATGTTAATAAACAAGTTTGTTTTATATTCTGGGTATGGCTTTCCCCTTATCCGGCACTGATCGATCAACCGCGCTTTGGGCGGTTGGGGACCCCACAATGTAGGTTTATTAAATGATATAAATTACAAAGGACCGTATCATTATGAACTCTCAATAACAAACTTATTGAGATACCAAAAGAACGATAAAACATCAGGCCTTCCTAAAAGAATCTGGCGAGGAAGAGTGTAACACGTGTGAGTGGGACGAAAGCCATCAATGTATTGCGAATAACCAATTCTCCACATCAATCTTCTGGCGCTTGAGATTCGGTCGCATGAGAATTGCATGACAGACATCCTAAATGCTATTAATAGCTTACCTCAATTAGACATGCCAATGTCTCACACTAAAGCATCAAAAACGAAATTTACTCGAGGGTCGTGCCAAATCAATTTTAAGTAGGATGATAAAACTGAAATGTGGGAATTAAGATGGGGAGGAGGAAATACTTATGAAACTAATAGTCTTCAATGTGATTATTTTTCACAAATTTCAAGAAAATCTAAATTAATTACTTTCTAACAGAATGAAGGCAAAAGGCTGAGTATTTCACATGACGAAACTTGAAAGCAAGACACGATGATAGAACAAACAAAGATTAGAGTTCTTTATTGTACTTTTTTGAGGAACATGAAATGAAAATAAATAATATAAAAATAAAGTATGTCGAGAGAGAAAGGTAGAGAGAGAGAGAGAAACATCCCTCTCCAACATAATACGAGAGCATGTTTCAATGGAGCTAATCAAAATCAACAAGGGTACAACAGGGTGGGTGAAAGCAGACATGAGGAGTATGTATCGAATATTACAAGCTACTTGCAAATATGGCAAGATTATACAAACCTGAGGCCAAAGGAGGCGCACAGGTATACACGTATTGGGTTGAGAATGTTCGCATATGAAAAAGAATCTGGCGAGGAAGAGTGTAACATGTGTGATTGGAACGAAGCCGACGATGTTTGGTGAACAATCAATTCTCCACGTCAATCTTACGACGCTTGAGATTCACTCGCATGTGAATGGCACGACAAACAAACTAAATGCAATTAGTAGCTTAGCTCAATTAGACATGTCAATGTCTCATACAGACGTATCAAAATGAATTTTACTCAAGGGTCGTGCCAAATCAATTTTAAGTAGGATGATAAAAATCAAATGTGGAAATTAAGACGGTGAGTAGGAAATACTTATGGAAATAACAGTCTTCCAGGTGATTATTTCTCACAAATTTCTAGAAATTCAAAAGTAATTACGTTGGAACAAAATGAAGTCAACATGCCGAGTACTTCCCAAGATGAAACTTGAAAGCAAGACACGATGATAGAACAAACGAGAGGAGAGTTCTTTGTTGCGCTTTTTTCAGAAACAAGAAATGGAAAAAAATATGTTGACAGTGAAAAAGTAAATTGAGAAACATCTCTCCCCCAACAGAATACGAGAAAACATTTCAATGGAGCTTATCAGAAGCAAGGAGGGTACGGGATAGGCGAAAGCAGACTGGGGGAAGATTGGACGGTAGTGGTGGAAAGGAGACAGAGAGGAAAACAAACGAGTGAATCGAATACATGAGAAGTTCCTAAAAATGTATATATCTCGAATTTTATGAAGACTTGGAAGAAAGAACCCTTGAAAGAAATATTGGAGAGGGTGGTGGGAAACTTGATGGTGACACAGTTCCGCGAAACAAGGCAATGAACGAGAAAAACTCGCTCTATTTTGTCCGATTTATGAGAGTTAGGGATGAGGAAGAATTGATAAGGGCTAGGGGAGTTTGGATCGGATATTATAAGCTACTCGCAAATCAGGAAAGATTTAAACCTAAGGCCAGAGGAGTGGCACATGTGATCACATGTGATCATGTATAAGGGTGAGAATGATAAACTACGGGGAGGAAAGGGAGGGTATCAAGCGGTATGAAAGAAAAGATCGGGGAAGGTGATTGATGAAGGAGAAAAATACTCAGCAAGAAAGGGAGGTCGGCGAAGGAAGAAAATGTGATGCAATAGTTGAAACGAGAAAAAAGGACATGGTGAATAAGGTGAGGGGGCAAGAAAAATATCAACTTAACCAAAACCACAAAAACAAAAATGGAAATAGATAGAATAATTGAGCGGTGAACTGTTTGGTGATGGAACGAAGGAGCAATTAGAGAAAATTCATGTGAGGAATTGTTGACAGGTAATGTACATAAGAGTTTTAAGGTAGCTAAACTAACATAAGAAAGGTAGGTGCTAGAACATAAACATGAAGAAGCAAGAAGAATTTGTTAGAGGAAGATAATTAATGGTGCAACAATAGTTCCGGGTTTTAAAGCCATGGGTGAAGAATGACATTAACGGAAGAAGACGGTTGTGGATAAATATTTACGGAGTACCACTACATGGATGGAGATAAGAAACATTCTTGAAGGTAGGAAATATTGCTGGGAAGACGATCAACGTTCAGAAAGATACAGTGGAAAAGAGGGACCTGAGAAAATGACAAGTACTTGTGGAAACACCAAATTTTAAGGTGATTAGGAAAAGATCACCGATTCTGGTCCAAGGAGAATTTTATCCGGTGAAACTGGTAAAAGAAGATTCATTTGATATTATTACAATCCAAGTACAGGCAGGGGATCAAGATGGAAGAATGACAATGAGACATGGCCAATTATATGTCGTTTTACCGAGAGTTACTAACAAGGAGGGATTAAAAGTAATAATTTGTGAACAAGAGAGTAATACTTATGATATGACAAGGAACGTGGTCTACAAAGAAGTGTTCGACAAATTTTGAGATATTTTTTATGTGATTAAAAATTACTTGGTTATTATAGTACAAAATTAAGTTTATTTTATGTTACAGTTCAATCTAACTGATTAAAATTTTGTGAATTATTAAAGTTATACATGACTACATCGACGCAGTGTTAAAGGCTTCAAGTGATTACATCATAACCTTTATTATATTTTAGTTTTAAATTGTTTGTCAACTTATACATATTATGTACGACACATTAATTTTCTATTTAAGAAAATTTGTCGCTATGTTATGGACGGCCTATTGACTAGTTGGTCCATAAATGATCTATATGAACTCGCAATTCAAGAAAGCTTAGGACTAATTTGCCTTTCCCTACGTTACAGGAAGTTGTGGACGTCATCATAAGTCGAGGTCTTACGTCTAATCAACAACATTAGGAGACTGGCCTCCTACAATTGACGTTGATACATTGATCTTACCCATCACAAGGTACTTATCATTATTTTGGTCAGATCAACTAGATCCAAACAAGTTCGACTATGAAGGAGAATGATCGTGGTGGATTGAGACCGACATGTTGGAGAACAGACTTCCTATTGTCCAAAGTATCCGCTTGATCTAAACTTACCAAACTACTATGACCACATGTGTCAACAACTAATAAAGCCGACCACGCTTACTATATAAAGGGGTGCATTTACTCCACATAAAGTAAGTAATTCACCAATACACTCTCGAGTCTACTACCAATTGGACCAACAAGGCAAGTTGAATTTAAAGTCCGATTTATCCAAGGTAAACAGTCAAAATGGATCTAACACCTCACCACATTTTGCAGGTTGATCACACCGGAAGATTCTAGTACAAATATTCACTCAACCTAAGCTTTTTAGTATCTATTTTGAGTCTCAAAAACTTAACCGTTTTTACACTGAAGAGATTTTCACTCAACCTAAATATGTTGAAGATTTGTATCACAATTTTGCTCTAACTTATCACCCACGGGAGAAACTTTATATACATTGCTCCTTCCATCCCATCAAACTTTATCCATTAAGGTTGACACATAGTTTTATGCGAAAAGTTAAAGTAATGATAAAAAATGAAGAAGGTGGGGAAAAGTGTATTTTTAGTGGCAAAATATATAATTTTGTGTAAAGTTGAGATTGTTTATTATTTATTAGTGGTTGGGTAATTTTCTTTCTTAATAATGTATGAAGTTTAGTAGGACGGTTAAAAATGATAAATATATGAAATTTGCCGGGAGGTTTGAGAAAAATGGTATTTATATTGATGATGAATGAAAGAAAAACACATTCTGGAGCACAAACATATGCATGGCATCAGATCATATCATTACAGCCTAATACACTAGCCTACACGCTGCAAAACAAAATACTATTATCGAAGTGCCAAAAATTGATGACGGTAAAAAGGATGCCGTCAGCAGCAGCTTCACAGCGGTGGATGTAATCTCTCCATACTATGTCAGCACTCAGCACTCAGATGACGTGAACTATGGTGAATGGGCCACAAAGATGAAAAGTGTTTTACTTGGGAAGAATAGAATTGGATTTGTCGAGGCTGCAATACCGAAGCCAGGAGGTAAATCATCCCAAGAATTGGCATTGTGGAATTGTGGCAATGCCAAGATTAAAGGATTGTTCATGGTTGCACACTGCCATGGAAAGGGAGATAAAATCGAGCATCATGTTTGCAACAATCGCTCAGAGAAGTGTGGGAAAACATCACAAAAAGGTTCAGGAAATAAAGCACACCAAGAGCTTTTGAGCTAAAGAGGGGAGTAAACAGTACCACACAGGATGGGCAACCTACACTCGGATAAACAGAAATGGTTCGGGCATCAGACCATGTTTCAAGACTTGAACAACCTACCCTCACATGAAGAAATTATCAAGTTCAGTAATAGTCGTGAATGATTAAATGGCTGATTGGTATAGAATTTGAA
This sequence comes from Plantago elongata, assembly GCA_036897095.1. Taxonomy (NCBI): domain Eukaryota; kingdom Viridiplantae; phylum Streptophyta; class Magnoliopsida; order Lamiales; family Plantaginaceae; genus Plantago; species Plantago elongata. The sequence continues at coordinate 33,526 of JAYMSP010001157.1, forward strand.
TGGGTATTTAACTGGATTTTGATGAAATTGTGTTTGGAATGAAAATGAAATGGGAGTATTTGAGGTGTATTTTAGACCAAATCAATGTGCATCGAACCAAATAGCCCAATTTAGATGTCATGCCAAACAGCCCCTTATTTTGAGTAATTGCCCATTTGTCAAATCAAAACTACGGATATGAAGTAAATATTTGAAATTGGTTACAAGTTCAAAAGTAGTTTTTTCACTACTTACTTTATTTTAAGTTAGAAAATACATACAAACATTTTAATGTACTTAAATGTTTTAGTATACTGATAAGAATTTCAGTATGAACATTTTTAGAACTTTGTGAAAATTTTGTGAATTTTTAATATATTATTTATAAAACTTAATTAATAGCAGGCCTTTACATATAAGAGTATAAAAGTTGTAGGCCATTTCATCTTTAATAGTGTCCTACAAAGTTTCCATTAAAAATGAAACAATAAACAAAATGTTCATCAGTATTACTTGTCACGAGTAGTTATGTACGTGCATTCTTATCTAGTATAGTAAGACAATACAAAATTAATGCTAATTCAGATCACCTTATGCATGACACACATTCTCGTCTAGTATAGAATGCACAGAAACAAAAACAGCTATAACACAATGTCACAATGCAAAATTACTGCTAATTCAGATCACCAAAAAGATAAAATTCAATTTAACATAATAACCTAAACACAAAGAGTTCGACAATACTCAAGTATCTCTTCTCTCTTTTAAGATTAGAACTGGAACAGAGAAAAATTGTTTGGAAGTCCAGTAGAAAATTAAGCGGCACCCTTTCCTTTCTTCCGCTGCAGTTTCTTCATGTAAAACTCCAACTCCTTGCCCTCCAAAATGTACCTATACAATGGGGAAAATGGAAAGCATAAGGTGCATGACTGATATACAATGAAGAAAATGGGGAAAATGGAAAGATAAGGTGCATGACTGATAGGTCATTGAGAGTAGTTGGAAACACTCAATGCAGGCTTGTGCATGACTGATAGACAATGAGGAAAATGGAAAGCATAAGGTGCATGACTGATAGGTCATTGAGAGTAGTTGGAAACAATGCAGGCTTGTGCATGACTGATAGACAATGAGGAAAATGGGAAGCATAAGGTGCATGACTGATAGGTCATTGAGAGTAGTTGGAAACACTTAATGCAGGGACAAACTTATCATCAAGAAAACAGTAAACTTATCATCTTCGGACACAATATGATAGAAGACCACCAAACAATATAATCAAATGATAACAAGGACACATTTTAGTGTTATATAGCATACTTGGGATCATCAAGAAACATTCAAATATGATATTGTGAGGCTGCAGAGGATTGAACACAGATAAAACAGATTTACATACCCATCAGCACGGCCACACTGCCCCGGGCGGGAGGAGATAGCAGCTAAAAGACGACCACCGCCAAATTGCTCCTCGATATGTGCATCGATTTTGCGATCCTTTTGGCGCTCTTCCAATTTCCTTATGACGTGGTTGCTTTTCTTGGTCTCTTCAACTACCGGAGCATCAACTTCCTACAGACCACCAAAACAAACAAAAAATACATAAAAGAGATGAAATAGATTCACAAATTCCACATACTTTCAAATTTGACAGAATTTGTCTACTGGAATGTAAGTAAAATGTAAAAGAACCAAGAAAAATGGGTTAAGGATATTTACCTCTCCTTCCTTCTTAGCCACAACCTTCTTCTTGCGACCAATCTCAACTCCATAGTGTTGCATATACCACTGCTTGAATGGAGCAGCATCCACTTGGATTATAGCACCCTTCACCAAAGTCTGGGTCCTGACCAGCTCATTGTTTGAAGCGTTGTAGACAACATCAAGGACACGGGTTTTTCTGGTAACAGCCTCACTTCCCCAAGAGAAGTT
>JAYMSP010001158.1:0-35417 GCA_036897095.1 Plantago elongata
AATGAGTAATTATTGGAAAGTCGGAAATACCAACTTATTAGGTTAACCGGATAAATGACATAACTAAGTAACATAATAAGATATTATTAAACTATCAAGTACTTAAATAAATATTATCTGTTATCAGGATTGTTAGAAGCTCCTGAGGTACCGGATCCCAACGGTGAGTGATTACGGGCTTTTCGGCATCAGGCCCTGGGAAAGTTAAAGTGCCACTTTTCATTGCCTTTCAATTTCGTGTATGTTCTTGTTTGCGTATCTGTCTGTGAGTGACAACTGGCTTTCGGCATCCGCCCTGGGAAAAGTTGTTCTTTTCAATATCTTCCTACTCATGTACCCGTTCCTGTTTATATACGTGTCTGCCTAAATGTACCTGTTTATCTGTCTGACTATCTGACATCGACTTCGACTCAGTTTCCGACTTAGTTAACTGACTGTATAAGTGGTAGATAACATGTACTTAGAAATACTTTATTAACGGGACATTTTATTACCCTAATTGCTGATTAGTGTTGAGTACCAAGTTTTGTCTACGTATCTCGATTTCCGATTTAGGGTTCTAAACTACAGTTAACCTGCACTTAGATGACACTACCGGTCTAGCATTGACATTTTATTGCTCCAATTGCTGACTTATATGGTACACTGAGTTCTGTTACTGATCCTGTCTCTGGTCCTGTTTCCTGACCCTGTCTCCTGTCACCATTTTCCTGATCCTGTTTACTGAACTGTTCACTGTTACTCTGCATCTGCATATTATCCTTACTCTTGATCCTCACGCATTGCATTGCACAAAAAACGTTTTCCTGCAAAATATAACTGCACACTGAAAACTATTTTGGGAAACCGCTCACGTCTTGTTTAGCTGGGTGATGTCACTTGCAGCATTCCTGTTATTGGTCATTGGGCAGTCGCTACGTGGCATTCGGAGCGAAGCGATGCATCATGTATTCACGGTATGGGCACCTCTCGAATCCGTAGGGGACTCGCCTATGACACCTCCTGTTATTGGTCATCCGGCAGTCGCTAAGTGGCATGCGGAGCGAAGCGCTGCATCATGTATTCGCGGTGCGGGCACCTCTCGAATCCGTAGTGATCACCTATAGGGGACACCGATGATGACTATCCTGTCTTGTTCCCGTTTGCGGTTTCCCCACTGTTCAAAATTACTGCCTGATCAGCAATTGTGCTAGTTACCTGTACTGTTGCATAATTTCATACGCATACTCATGCATGCCTGATTGTCCTCACTGAGTCCTAGTGACTGACACTCTCTCTGTTTCCAATATTTTGCTTTCCCAGATTTTGAGCACGAAGGCGAGCTTGGGGTAGAGTGCCAGACGGACTAACTGATTACCGCTGCTGGTGTAGTTTCAATGTGTGTTTTGGTTTGTTTTCAGTTTTTAATTATCCTGAACATGCGATTTGTAATGGATAATATTTTAGTATTTTAAATAAAATGTACTTGTAATATTCGTCGCAATCCTTGACGTCTGGACCAGATCCCGGGCTGTTACAAAACCACAAAGAAGGGAATACTACATATGACAATATACAAACCCTATTCCCTTCTAATAACAACATGAGATTCAAAACAAGACAACATTGACACCAAAAAGCTTCCCAGTTATGAGTAATATTATTCTTTTGCTCACCATGAACTTTTATTTCTGTTTTTAGTTCATGCCCTAACATATTTTTACCCAGACACTTGTCCCTTTGGGATCTTTATACTGAGAAGCTACTAATAGACTTGTTCTACTTAAAGTCTTGATGCTTTTTTTTTTTTGATTGACTTTTTTCTGAAAAGAAAATGGGGATTTGTACTAGCAGGCACCAAAAAGACAAGGTACACAAAAAAAAATCCAACAATATGCCTTCCATTTTGTGCTCAAAATGCTATCCGACTTCCAACCAACCCTACATAGACAAACAAAAGGGGGAGGTAAAAGTGACATATAACCAAGGATTCCAAAATCCAACACCACACCACAACAACCATACATCAATTTTGATTACCATTCTTAATTACCCTAATGTAAGCAAGACCAATCTTGTCTCCATAAGAAAAAGCCTAACTCTAATAGCCACATCCACAAGATCATACAATCTAGTTCTTCTTTCAGACATAGCAATGTTAGCAAAGGCATCTGCTACTGAATTCCCTTCTCTATAGATATGCAATAATCTAATTTCTCTTCCTTTACACAAGTGGTGAATCTTTGCTAACAAAATATCTAGTTGTCAATGCCAATTTTGAGAAATTTTTGCAATGATCAATAAGGCTAGTTTTGAGTCTGATTCAATAAGAACATGGTTGAAACCCAATAACTTACTCTGATACAAGCCTGGCCAAATCCCCATCAATTCTGCATAAATGATAGAATGAGAGGAGCCTAGAAACGTTTGCAAGCCTTGTAATATTCCCCTTTCTCATCTCTTATTACTCCTCCACAAGAAGCTCTCTTAGACCAATGGAAAAAGAATCCATTTGTATTTATGTTACCCATTGAGAAGGAGGAGCTTGCCAATAAATGATTCTAACCCTCCTTCGAGGCACATCAGGGAAAAATATTAACCATGAAGATGCTATACTCATATCACCACTCCAAAATAGTTTATTAAAAGGTTTAGCTCTAGGCAGATCCTGAATAAAAAGCATAGTCTTCAAAATAATGTTACTTGCTTTGATAGGTTTGCCCTCATACTTGGCCTCATTTCTAGCTAACCAGCTAAACCAACCAATCATCACAAGCAAAAGGATTTTGATGTGGTTCTGATGCACTTCATGAACATAACCAACTAATTAATCTAAGATTCATAGAGGAATGGTACACTACATGAACCTGAAACAAGGTGGAGAACCATTCCTAGACCTTGCTTACTTATGTATTATAGAGGAGCACATGAAGAATGCTTTCCTTGGAAAAGCAAAATTGACACTTGGACACAAGTACTATTCATCTACTCTGCACTACCTCATCAACAGGAAGCCAACCATGGAGAAGTTTCGACCAAAAAATAGACACAGTGAGAGGTATTCCAAAACCCTACATTGATGTTGTAAGGTGAAGAACAAGAGCTTTAGATCTAACACACTCCCAAGCAGAATTCACAATGAAAACACCATCTGAGGTTAATTCCCAAACATGTTGGGATGGAGAGGAAATGTTGATGGGCAAGAGAAGAATTTTGATAGCAATATGCCTTGGTAGACTAGTTACCAGTTTCTCCCAGTCCCAACCATCTGCCAACCAAAACTCTACAGCCAGTTCTTGAGAGATAGGAGATAGTGAAGAAGCATGTAATACCCCCTGAGTAGACCACTCATCCATCCAGAAAAAGCAAGAACCATCGCCAATTTTCCAAAACATATGTTGACCTTCAACATTCTTTTCCATATCAATGAATCTTTAGCTTTAGGTAACACTGCACCAGGAAAAGACTTCTTGTAGTATTTATCTAACAAACATTGTGCCCATAAAGAATCTTGCCTCCTGAATCTAAACCATAACTTGTAAGCAACAACATCACAAATGTCTAATAGTGCTCTAACTCCTATACCTCCTTCTACAGTAGGCACATTTAGACCAATGTAGCTTCTTCCCTTCTTCTGTAGATTCCCAAAATAACCTGGATATAGTGGATTCAATCTTTGACAATATAGCCTTGGGAGGCTGACAGTCCTGGAGGAGGTAAATAAGCATAGACATTAATACATTTAGACCAATGTAGCTTCTTCCCTTCTTCTGTAGATTCCCAAAATAACCTGGATATAGTGGATTCAATCTTTGACAATATAGCCTTGGGAGGTTGACAGGCCTGGAGGAGGTAAATAAGCATAGACATTAATACACTTCTTATCAGAACCAGCCCACCTCCTTGAGATATATGATTGAGATTCCAACCCTGAAGTTTATTCCTTATTCTATCCACCAAAGGTTCATAGAGAGCTGCCTTCTTTCTTCCTTTAGCTATAGGGGCACCTAAATACAAGAAAGACAACTCCGAGAATAAATAGTAGAAGTGTTAGCTCTTTTGCCTTCATAGATACTGCTTTTGTTCATTTTCATTCTTTGACCTAACACATTCTCATAGTGATGCAGAAAATCGAACAACTTCTTCAACCCTAACTTGTTACCGTTAGAGAAAATGATTAGATCATCTGCATATGCCAAATGGCTGACTTTCAATCTCTTTTTGGTGTCAAAGTAAAAATCAGGAGAACTAGCAAATAAGTCATTGAGACCCCTGGACAGATATTCCCCTGCAATGATAAATAATGCAGGAGACAAGGGATCCCTTGTCTTAGTCCATGTTGAGCTTGGATCAAACCTGCAGATGATCCATTAACTATCACCCCATAATGACAATTAGATACAGTCCTAAGTTCCATATCAAAACAATCATTAGAGAAGCCAAATGCCTTAAGCATTTGCTCTAAAAATTTCAACTAAGCATGTCATATGCCTTAAGCATATCAATCTTCAATACTAGATTAGAGTTCCTGGTTTTCACATCTAAAGATTGAATGAGATCTTGAGCCAATATAACGTTGTCTGAAATAAGTCTTCCTTTGAGAAATCCACTCAAATAGGAGATATAATGTGAGGAAGAACAAGAGCCAACCTTTCATTAAGTATCTTGGATATGATTTTATGAGTAAAGTTGCACAAGCTAATAGGCCTATATTCAAACCAAGATACATGACAAGTTACGTTGGGAATCAAAGCAAGAGAGGTTGCAGAAATACCCAAAGATGAAGAGAAACCATTAAAGAAATCTTGTACAGCTTCTATTAGGTCCAACTTGATGAAATTCCAACAAGTTTGGAAGAATGTTGTAGTATACCCGTCTGGCCCAGCTGAGGCATCCTTATTTAGACTGAACACCACTGCCTTAAGTTCATTCATTTGAGGGCTTTCACACTGTAGATGCTCAGAAATCTACAATCAATTTAGGGTTAATGAAATGTAGGACACCAACGGCCTGCAAGGCAACAAAACAAACCTAGAGACGTGAGGTTCCAAGGTGACAACGGTGTGGTGCCGACTGAAGGGACTCCGACGCTCAAATGAGATAATTGAGAAAGAAGGTTTAAATGAAAGAGAGGGAGAGAAGATGAGAGTTGACTTATCTTGTTGATTGTGTAGGTTTGGCAGAGTGAGAGTGAACACCAATGAAAGGCTAATTAACCTCGTTAGAGGAAGCTAGCTGATAGTCATCAGACGGTGGCGAGAAGTGATGGAAGAACGATGGATGATGGTAAGCGATAGTGAATGATTGTGGATGACTGTAGGTGTCTTAGAGCGTAGATCAGATAGCTTGCAACAATGTAGGTGTGTGAGTGATAGCTAGGGTTTCTGTTAGGAATATTTGTTAGTATTTTTGATCAATCAACATAAGACTTATCTTAGTACAAAAAGGTGACTAGTACTCTTAGTTCACTTGAACATTATAAAAGAGGAAATCACTTAGTATGTTAGTCTAGTAAAACTTGTATTAGGATTAGTAGGTCTCTGGATGTAATTTTGTATTTTAAAGAAGGCCTCAAAGATGGATCCTAGAAATTTATTTAATCGAAGATTGAAGACAGAAGATTGCACAAGGTTTATGAAGACTAAAGGATTAAGTTTCCTCAAATAGACTATGGCCAGGGATCATATTGTATAGTACATTTTTTGCACAAAACAAGTTTATGAAGTTATGACATCATTGAGTATTGGGGCCTGCTATCTCTTAGAGAGCCTCATGTGTCCGTTGTGACAACAGGACAAGAAATTGCACCTGTTGAAATGTCGCTCAATGCATAGTCCTCTCTGAAAATGAGAAAGGGACTTCTGAGTACTTATTTCGAGATATAAATGGATTCAATTTTTAGTATGTCTAACGGAGATGCTCGTTGGTGTGCCACACGGATTAAACAAGTGCAAGCAATTCAGAGTGAATGTGAGTCCATATTCTTGTATGCTCAGCATGATGTGTAGTTGGTGCATGAGAAGGGTGTTTGATGGTCATTGGGAATTAAAGTTCTGTGTGCACGTTAGGTATAAGATATCATCCTGCAACATGAGTGAATTGACCCCCTTGGAAAGGCTTGGTGGTGGGGCGGATGACCGACCTGCCTAGCTTAGTTAGTTAACCAGCTAGCCCTTGGTCAGGTCGGCTGATTGTTGGGAGAATTCAATTACATATGTTGCCAGAGTGATGGTATTTTATATAATGCACTTATGAAGGAGCATCATGGAATGGTGATGGGTTGTATGTTTGACCCTCGTACTCCTGCAAAATGTCGTTGATTGGGGGGGGGGGGGGGGGGGGGGCGTTTAACCCGAACTGCCAACATGGTTAGATAACCGACTTGCCCCTAGTAAATTCGGGTGTTGTTTTAAAGAAAAATTTGGCTTCAAAATAACAGATGTGTTAAATGAAGTACCTCTTTAGGTTGATGGTGTTCCAGCTGTTATGGATGGGGTGGCTATATGCTGATTGTTTCTTGCATGCACCATTCTTCACTACCTTTGTTATTTTTTAAGGTCCTTACTAGTTAGGTCCGAGCTTCCAATCGCCACCTACCTTGGTGTTTTGGAACACTCGTCGGAGCACCCAATTTCCTTCTTTGAAGGTTCGAAGGTGTATGTTTTGTTGATGTACTCTGCGGCCTTTTGTTGGTATGCGGCGTTCCTGATCAAAGCTCCTTCACAAAGGTCATCAATTATGTCGAGCTCATGCTCTAACTCAACATCATTGCGTTGTTTATCAGTCGTCTCATATCTTGCAGTTGGTAGGCCAACTTCAATTGGGATGACGACCTCAGTTATGATGGTGAGGTTGAATGGCGTCTCTCCAGTAGGGGTCCTTGGAGTGGTGCGGAAGGATCATAACACCGCTGATAATTTTTCTGCCCAAGCCCATTCTGCAAGTTTGATTTTTTCCTTCAGGCTATTCATAATAGCTTTGTTTGTTGCTTCGGCTTGCCCATTTGCTTGAAAGGTATCTTGGAGTGGAGAATGTCAGTTTGATGCCCCATTCTTTGCAAAAGTCCTGGAACTCGTAGCTTATGAATTGAGCACCATTGCCTGTGATGATTTCGTTTGGGACTCCAAACCCGCAAATGACATATTTCCATATAAAAGTTTTCACCTGGTGATCCTTTACATGTTGTGTAGGCTTTAGCTTCTACCCATTTGGTGAAGTAATCCGTGACTGCGGCATGAATACTCTTTGGCTATGAGCTTTGGGAAGCTTCCCAACTATGTCCATCCCCCATTTCAGGAAAGGCCATTGGGAGATTGATGAGTGTAATTTCTCTGCGGGAAGGTGGACGACATGGGAGTGCCTTTGACATGGATCATACCTTCTAAAAAAATCCTTGGAGTCAACTCTCATGGTCGGCCAATAGTAACCCATTGTGAGTGCTCAGTTTACGAGACTTCTTGCTCCAGAGTGATTGCCACATTCACATGTATGCAAATCAGTTAGAATTATGTTTTGGTTCACTATCAGTCACACACCTGAGCAAGGGTCCCGAATAGGAACTCTTGTAGAGTCGGCCGTTGAGCAGCGTGAAACGGGTTGCTTTAGCTTTCACTCTTCCTGCTTCACTTTGTCCTCTGGTAGTTCTCCGCTCAACAAGTATAATGTTATCGGTGTCATCCAAGTTGGCTCAGTGGTTATTTCAACCACTGTCTCGTCGGTGCATTCACCCTTCCATGTTGCAGGCCATTGAACATAGACTAGTGGGACTGTCATTGGAGTTGTGGTGTTGATGGCTGCTCCAAGGTTCACTAGGGCGTCTGCATGGTTGTTCTCCGTCCTTGGTACCTGAAAAATAGAGAATTCCTCGAAGGAGAACTACAACTCCTTGACAAGTTTAAGATAGGCAGCCATCTTCGTGTCCCATCGTTTGATAAGTCCACTATAATTGGTTAACTACCAACTGTACCTTAAGATTTTTTATGCCCATATCGCGAGCTAGATCGAGGCCAGCTGTAAGTGCCTCATACTGGGACTCGTTATTGGTCGCTTTGAAACCACATCAGATAGCTCTCTGGACGGTGTCTCCATCTGGTGAAGTAAGGACCATCCCAAGTCCACTTCCATTGGTATAACTGGAGCCATCGACTAAAAGCTTCCCTTGTCGGTTGCTCTTCTCTTGCAAACAAAATAATTCTTTATCTTCTTAACTTAATTCGGTCTGAGTGAAGTCCGCTATAAAATCCGCGAGCGCATGTGACTTAATGGTTGTGCGAGTTTGGACGGAGACATCGTACTCGCTGAGCTCAACCGCTCATCTGGAAAGCCTACCAGAGACCTCAAGCTTATGTAACACAGTGCGGAGTGAAAAGCTAGTGAGGACGATGATTGAGTGTCACTGAAAGTAATGGCGTAACTTCCTTGCCGTAGTGACCAATGCGAGCATAGCTTCTCTAGATGACTATACCGAGTCTCTGCATCTAGTAGGGACTTACTCACATAGTAAGAAGGAAGTTGGTTTCCACCTTCTTCTCTGACCAAGACATCACTTAGTGTTGTGTCGGAGACCACTAGATAGATGAACAAAGGCTCTCCAACCTTAGGCTTCGAGATTACTGGAGATGTGGTGAGGTAACGCTTGATATGTTGTAAGCCGTCCTCGCACTCGTATGTCCACTGGAAGTCTTTGCTTTTGCGTAGAGTTTCAAAGAATGGTCGACACTTCTCAGACGACTTGGGTATGAACCTACTGAGGGCTACTAGACTCCCAGTTAGTTTCTACACATCTTTAACACACTTGGGGGAAGGAATGTTAGTAATAGAAATAATTTGATCTGGGTTAGCCTCAATACCTCTTTATGTGACTAAATACCCAAGGAATTTCCTGGAGGAGACTCCAAATGAGCACTTGGTAGGATTCAACTTCATATTATACCTGCAGAGAATCGAGAAGGCTTGGCGGAGGTGGTCCAAGTGTTGGTCGGCTACTATTGACTTGACCAACATGTCATCGATATACATGTCCATGGTGTCCCCCAACATGCAAGAGAACATGCGGTTGACTAGGCTCTAGTAGGTGGCTCCTGCATTCTTGAGTCCAAATGGCATGACTTTGAAGCAGAAGGTACCTCTTCCCGTGACAAAGGTTGTCTTCTCTTGATCATCGGGTGCATCAGTATCTGATTGTAACCTGAGAAGGCATCCATGAAGCTTAAAAGTTCATGTATAGATGTAGCATCCGCTAGCATGTCTATGTGTGGAAGTGGGAAAACAATACTTCCTTAGGTTAGAAATGGAGAGGAGCTTGCCTTGCCCAGTGCACTGACTTGGCCATTATATAGCTAGTTCATTATGTTTAGCGCATCGCGAAGAAATAGTCCTAGCATATTTATATAAGATAGCTAAATACCAAATCTAAGAGTCCTTCGAACATGCTTTGTTGAGATCAGTGAAGTCGATGCACACACACCACTTGCCATTCTTCTTTTTCACTACCACAACATTGGCTAGCCAATCTGGATAGTGTACTTCACGGACTAACCCAATGTCCAACAACTTTTGATCTTCTTAAGTAACGACCTTGTTTCACTCTGGAGTGAACTTCCTCCGCTTCTGTCTGACTGGTGGGTAGTCAGGATCGACCTCAATTCTGTGAGTGATCACCTGTGGGTCGACTCATGTAATATATGCATGTGACCAAGCAAAACAATCATGGTGAACCTTAAGAAATGTGATAAGTTTTTCCCTTATTTCTAGCCTCAACCTTGCCCCCAATTTGGAGTTTATGAATAGGATGGTCTGGGTGTATCTGAACTTCGTTGAGGTCTTCCATCCCGGGTTGGTCTGAGTCGACTGGGGGTTGAGTTGGTGTAATTGGTATAACTCAGCCGACTTTGGCTTCAAGGCTTCCATGTAGAACGTCCTTGCATCACGTTGTTGTCCGAAGATCTTCTTCACTTTCCACTTGGTTGGGAAGCGAATCACTTGGTGGTAAGTTGAATGCACTTCTTTCATCTCATGAATCCATGGTCTACCAAGGTTGGCGTTGTAGCTTGACGGACTGTCAACAATCAGGAACTTCATCGGTAAGTTGACGCCTTCTGCGTAGACGGGTAGGGTAACACTCCCAACCGTGTACTTTCGCTCTCCAATGAAGCCATACAAGGTTGTCGGTTGGCGAAGGATTGCGGACTCATATATGCCCTTCCCTGTAAGAGCATCTTGGAAAATGAATTTAGCAAAGCTCCCATTATCAGTGAGAACCCTCTTCATAAAACAGTTTGCAATAAGTATTGAAATAACTAAAGCGTCGTCATGAGGACTGATTAGTTGCTTAGACTCTTGGTCTAAGAAGCTAATAGTCAAGTCAGACGAAGAGGTGTCTGACGCTCTGCGAGCATTGAGCTCTGGCCTTACCGTTTGCTACTATGGCGCTTTGTCGCTGAGTATGAGACACCACTGATCTCCGACCCCCCCCCCCCCCCCATAGATGACATTGATTACCTTGTTGGTCTGAGAGGGTGATCAGGTGGATTAGTGCCCTGCCAACTGGCGAGGGTCTTTTTAGCTTTGTCAGAGAGGTACTCCATCAAGTGTCCTCTCTTTAGTAATTCGGCTACCTCCAGGTGCAGTGAGATGCACTCTGCCATTGCATGTCCATGGTCTCCGTGGAACTCACACCACTTGTTTGAGTTTCTCTGATCTAGAAGTGTTCGGAGTTTTCCCGGCCATCTGAATCAGCCACCCATGCTCTTCATGACTGCGACGCACTCCTATGGTTCAATGTTGAGAGAGTAGCTCAAAGGGGGTGCTCGGGTTTCTGTCCTCCTTGTCTGGAATGGAGGATGAGGTGGTTTCACAATAGATCCATGCTTCCTTTCTGTTAGGTATAGTCTAGGATCGTAGTCAGGAGCCCCACGTTCGACTCTTCTGTCAGGTTTGGGTTTCCTTCGACCACACTGGCTTGATGTTTAAGGTCTGTGGGAATCATCCACTTCCCATTTGATATGTGCCTAGGCTTTGGCGAGCACATCCTCCATGGTTCGGTACAGGTACATGGTCAGCTCCCTATACTACCTTTAGTTGGGTGGCAATCCTTTGCGGAAGGCGTTGACAGCTTTGTCCCTGTAAGAAATTCGGTATGGATACCTTTTCCTTGTTGAACCTTGCCACGTACTCCCTGAGAGATTTGTTAGGCCTTTGTCAGACGCCATACAAGTCGTTCGATAGTTTTAACAATTTACGACTACTAGCGAATTACCCAACAAAACAATCTACCAATTGGGAAAATGATGAAATAAAATTATTAAGACGTGTGTGTACCATTGGAGTGCTGGACCAATCAGACTATAGCCAAAGCCTTTGCACATACAAGCTTCATGGAGCCCATGGAATGGCTATGGTGAACATCCTCTATTTGAATTGCGAGATGTTGTCATCAGGATCCGTCGTCCCATCGTAGAGCTTCATACTTGGAAAGCTGAACTTAGTGGGCATTTCCACCAGAGCTATGGAATCCATGAAAGGTGAGTCGGTGAAGCTGTTAGGCAATCTCTTCTTGATAGGAACTAGCACTCCAGGGATTCTTTGGATCATCCCCTCCAAGCTCACCAGTTTGGAAGCTTGTTCCTCATTGCTACTTCCATTACATGCAGAGGGGGTTAGCAAGTTATCTACCTGACTTACACCTTGAGGGTGTTGTTGTGGTGGCTCGTCAAGAACCTTTGGGCTAGCACCCTCGAATGAGACCCTTCTGATGTTAATCACCAAAGTGACTTCGAGAGCTGATCTTGGCGGAGCGCTCGTCATCTGAGAGACTGGAGTTACAGGAATCACCCCTTCTGTCTCCTCAAAGGTTAGTTGGCGAGCTTCGATGGTGTTGCTTAGTGGGTTCTCCACTCCAGTGACCTGAGTCTGTCGGCGACATGAAGCCTCATCTGGTGTAGGAGCATCACATCGAATGATGGACTCCATTTTCTCCTTCAAAGCGATGTTCTCTTCACGGATAACACGTTTCTCCTCCTCAAGGAGCTTCTCTTTCCTCCGAGCAGTCAAGGTTCTGATCTAAGTGACCACGTCCACCTTCTCTACCTGTTCCAGAATGTTGTAGTCGGAGCGAGACATGATGATCGCTTGGCGTGTTATGGTACGTTGCTACTTAATTGCCTAGTTTGATAGTCGGGTCCCCTCGGTGGGCACAAAATTGTAGACGCTCAGAAATCTACAATCAAATTAGGGTTAATGAATTGGGAGGCACCAACGACCTACTAGGCAACAAGAGCAAACCTAGAGACATGAGGTTCTAAGGTGACACCGGTGTGGTGCCGACCGAAGGGACTCCGACGCTCAAGTGAGATAACTGGGGAAGAAGGTGTAAATGAATGATAGGTAGAGAATATGAGAGTTGACTTATTCTGTTGATTGTGTCGGTTCGGCAGAGTGAGAGTGAACACCGGCAAGAGGTTAGTTGACCTCGTTAGAGGAAGCTAGCTAATAGTCGTCAGACGGTGGTGAGAGGTGATGGATGATGGTAAGAGATAGTGAATGATCGTGGATGACCGTAGGTGTCTCAGAGCGATGATCATATAGCTTGCAAGAGATGGAGGCGTGAGAGTGATAGCTAGGGTTTCGTTCAGTGAGTATTGGATGATCACTCTTTTGCTCACACGCCTCCTATATAGTGCAATTGGCCGTTGGAGTCTCTCCCCCAATATCAGTGAGGCAGTTGGAGTCTCCTAGTGGGTTGGACCTCGTCTCGGTCAGTCGGAGTAGTGGGTGACTTAGCTTGTTAGCTAAACTAGCTTCCTAATGAGGTGATCTATTGACTAGTTCCGTTGAGTGACTGAGCAAGGTGGGATGGTCAGTCTACCCACCGTTTGGGTGATTCCATGCAGAAGGTAGTGTACATTGTCTTATCTAGGGCCAACCCCAAGTGTTAGCTCTTGTGAGTTGGTCAGGTGTTAGAGCTACCTCGAGGACTACCAATGAGAGAGCCCTGGCTTGAGCTTGACTGGTTAATGGGATGGACCTTGGTTATTGACTAGTTAATGTGAGACTGGAGCAGGCTACCATGAGACAAAAAATCTTCTTTCTAAAGAGATTCTACTCGGAACTCTTATATGTCCAAGGTTCAATATTGAAAGAATTTCAGTGGTTTTCCCTGACTTTGTCCGTGATGGACTTTGGGTAAACTAGACCAAGCATGGAGGTTATGAGTCAAGGAGATAGTGAAGCTTGATGTTTTGGCTCCTCAAGGAGCAAGATCTAGCTAGAGATGGACACTAGAGCTAGAGCAAGACCTCATGGGTTGGTCAGGTCAAAGGACCAGAGACGAACTTAGAGTATTGTTCATTTTGATGGATCGACCGTGAGGTGACTAGTTTCCATTAGCCAGGGCTCATGATCAAGTTAACTCATGGTCCAGTGTATGTGAACTGGACTTCCACTAGCCAAGTAGATGAGTAACTTATTCGGGTAATCTCGTGGATCGGGCCTGCTCACCTCTAAATGTGTCATAAACGAGGCCTTATCCGGTAGTGTTTGGAATAAGTTCTGGGCTTGGCCAAGATACGAATATTTGCCTATACGCACACAGCTCCATGTTCATAGCATTATCTACAAAAGAAGGGATATTATCCAGGATAGGAGTATCTGATAGAGGAATAAAAGTACCTAGCATTTGCTCAAAATAATCTACTGCAGACTGTTGAATGGATGCAGGATCACTAATGTCTACCCCATCTTGGACTATGCTATGGATTTTTCCTTTTAGCCTTTTCCTCTTGTCCATGTTGTGGAACATTTTGGTGTTCATGTCACCATCTAACATACATCTACAATGAGCTTTTTGGCACCAGAATTTCTCCTCCATCTCCAAAGGTTTTTGATACTCTGCAGGAGCTAGCCTAAAAGACTCCTTGTTCCTGGGAGTAGGAGAAGAATGATATACTACTTCTGCATCTGCCATTTTTGCTTCTTCCACTTTTAGTTTGCTAAACAAATCACCAAATATGTTCTTGTTCCACCATATGAGATATTGTTTCGGTCTGTGAAGCTTTTCCCATAGTCTCTTGAAACCTACATTCCTGGCAGGAGGGCTCAAGTTAAGCTCTATGTTCTTAATACAATCCTCATGCATCAGCCACATATCTAGAAACCTGAAACTGTTGCTTGTAGAAACCAAATAAATCTTAATTTCCAACAATAAAGGCTTGCGTGACTTCCTTCCAATCCCATGAGAAATTTTAGAAGAAGCAAAAGTGTCCAGCCACAAATGATTCCCTAACACTATCCAATCTCTGATGAACATTATTCCAATACCAAGTGAAATGAATTCCTTCAGACCCTAAATCATTGATCCCACAATACATAATGCAAGATCCAAAGTCATTAATGGAATTAAAATTTGGTCTGCCCCCTCCCTTCATCTCAGCCACATTAGATATTATGCTAAAGTCTCCCCATATACTACATGGAGAAACAAATGAAGCTATAGTTCTCACAACATTCCATAAAACCATCCTCCCTAATCTAGTACATTTTGAATATACTGCAGTAAATAAAATAGGATGTGGTAACTGAGAAGAAGTGAAAGAACAATGCAGCAAATTATCTGTGTCTTTCAACACCTCCACTTCAAAGGATCCGTCACTAAAAATCCATATCTTATCGTTGCAGTTAGAGACAACACTCTCCATTCTAAACATGTTACGCTATTTGAAAGAGTCAAACTGTACCATAGGCTCCAATATTGCAAATACATTTCACCTCAAATGATTCTTGAAATACCATACATGTTGTTGGGATTCTATATTACCCAACCCTCTTATATTCCATATCATGTTATTCATTGGAGTCATAACCTTTGCTACCCTGCCCCTTCTTCTTCTTCTTCTTCTTCTTCTTCTTCTTCTTCTCATTTCTCACAATAGTAGATGCACTACTAGGGATATGTACTCCTTTATTATTGTTCCTTGTAGATCTCTTTGAGCTAAAGCATGAGATTTTTTTATGAGCTTTTTCAGGAAACAATTGTGCATATACTTCATCTGAGCTAGACCATTCCTCCTCCTATAAGTCTTCTAACTCATTGTTCATGTCCTGCAACCCTGACATTGCTCTTATAATCTTATTTGTAGTGTTCCATATTCCCACGGTCAGATGCCAAAGGAACAGACTCCAGAGGATCCAAAGATTTCCTTCTATTATTTGCAACTATCAAATGCCCAAACTCAGGATTCCCATTACCATAAGCAGTAGATTCACTCCCTTCAAACAACAAGTTGTTTTCGGCTTCTTGAATTTCATTAGCTTCCAACTCTCCATCCATCCTGTCACCAGAAGGCTGAGCAGAGCCCATGCCTTTAACATCTTCAGAAGAATCCCTCATTTCCAATATAGGAGAGAGAGGAAGATCCTCCTTTAGTTGGTTCCTGATAGATGTAGGCCGCTTATTAGCTCCTACTTGACCTCCATCACTCATTTTCTCCACTTCAACCACTTCCTACTCCTCTAAATCTTCATTATCTTGTAGAGTACCAAAAGGATTTGTAGTAGTGCCAATACATGAATCAAATGGCTCCACCCTATTATACTTGGAAGTATAGATAGTTGAGACATCATCTATCTCAGAACCAAAATAATATACTTGCTTGTACACCTTAGCATAATTTGTACCTCTCCCACTTATACATCCTCCACCACTTCCAAAGGACTATCTACCACTTCCTCTACCACAGAACCGGGATCTAGTAGTATTAGACCTTTTCTCTCCAACTCTCTCCCATTGATGATTGTTAGGCTGCTTCTGGATAGAGTTAGGGCCTTTCCCATAACACTGATGCCCTTGCTTCTTCCAACAAGGTATGACTTCCCTGTCAATTTCCATTGATACTGCCTTCCCTTTAGAAGGAAAAATAGTAGCCAAATCCCCAAGCTTGTGATATAGTTTACAGTAATGAGGCACATTACTATATTTGACTTTTATAGCTATCACTTTGTCCATGATGTTTACCTAAATATGGCTAGGAAGGGCCTTCGACACATCCAACTCTATACCAATGCTTGATTGATGCAGTTTACTCCTTTCAGCAGTGTAAGCATCCACCTTAATAGAGGTTAAAAAACAAATTGCCAATCTCATACAGTGTCTCATTGTGAAACAAAAAAATAGGCAAGTTTTCTAGGATTATCCATACTAGTACAACATGATATCATCCTCTAAAGAATACTTATCAGACCATTTGAAGAAATGAAGAGGAAAACCAAAAACATAAGGATTTTCCATCAACCACAACATTTCATAATCCTCATCCAAATAAGTTGAATTACCACATGCCTAAGATCCATAAAACTGACAGTAAACCGCCCCTTAAGCGATAGATTTTGAAACATTGAGGATACCTCTCCAATTTTTGGTATACCATAAGAAAATTTACCAACCAAAGTAAAGAGTAAGATTCAGAAAGCTTATCTACTTCAAACGAAGAAAAATTAATAGCATGCATACCATTATGAGTAGCAGGCGACTTAGCTTGCACCACAATCCTATCTTTACTCATATCCCCAAAGGCATGTTTATGAAACGATGCATGTTTCTTGACTGCCTTCATAGCTGAATTACCCAATATCGGTGACACAAGCCTTGCCGTCGAATCAAAGGAGACAGGAACCTCCAGAGAAGAAGGACCAGTGCCAGGAAAGAGGATTAGGAGATACAGAATTAGCAAAATTATCAAATTGAAGTGTCGATCCATTCGGCAGGAGAGGAGGAGCAGCCTCTTGCAGCGGGGCACTCATAGACGACCAAACTAGAACTTGCAGACCATGCACCGGATGAGAAAAGACTAAGGTGGAAACAAGAAGTTAGGTTAAATGAACAGTGGCGGGAAAAGGGAGAGAAAAGTTTAGAGAGTGGGTTTTGGTTAGTATGATTTTTTAGCAAGTTAGGTTGTGTTCTCTTCAACTGAGATTTATAGAACTGGACTGAACTGATCTAAACTGAATTGAAGTAAGGTATAAATTATAACTAAGCCGAGCTGAACTGAATTGAACTGAACTGCACTGAACTGAACTGAACTAGACTGGACTGGACTGAATTGAACTGAACTGAAGTGATTTTAAGTTGAAGAGAACACAGTCTTAATGAAGAGGTCCTTATTAAATTTGTTATCAAGCTACTTTGTAATGGGGTGTTTTAAACTTCCGGATAACCTTTTCATGAAATTGAGTCTATTATTGTGAAGTTTTGGTGGGGTGAGGGGATAAAAATAAGATACATTGGTTAAATGGGACTCTTTGTGTGATAGCAAGAGAGATAGTGGCATGCATTTTTGGGATCTTCGGTGATTTAATCTTTGCCATGGTGGGAAAGAAAATTGGGAAATAAAATTTGGCGTACATGTGATTCTTTTTCCTCAAAATCTCATTAGTCGAGTTTTAAAAGTCAAATATTTTTAGGATTTTGATATTTTGGAGGCAATTCTTAAGTCCAATGCATCATTTACTTAGAAAAGATTTGTGGGGCTTTGCATTTGGTTAAGAAGGGTGTTCGGTGGAGAGTTCGGAATGGAAATAATATTATGGGGGATTATTGGTTACCTAAGGACTCATTTACGAATCCCATTACTCTCGATTTTATGAGTTAGGTGATGTGTTTGTGGCTTGTTAGAATGATTCGACTTCTAATACTTGGGATGAGAATGTAGTTAATACGTTGTTTTGGAATGAGGATGTTGAGTCAATTATGAAAATCCTTCTAGCAGTCGCTGATTCTTTAAATATACATGTGTGGCATGATGCTAAACATGAAAGATGTACTGTCCATTCAACTTATTATCTGGATTGTGATATGAAATTTAATTCAGTAGCTAATGTTTTGGGAAGCTCAAGCTCTTTTAGATCAACAAAGTGGGATTTTATTTGAAATATTAAGGTTCCGAATAAAAAAAAAAAAAAAACAATGTTGAGACTTGTAACTTTTTTTATTCATGTGCTTGATAATTTGAGGAAAACAGATGTGTTTGTCCAGTTTGTGTGGGGGGTGAAGAAACTGTAGTTCATGCCATACATAATCGCCATTTTGCTAGAGTCTTGTCGGCTTTGTCTGACATTCCTAATGCTAGTATTTGGCATTGGGTTAATGTGGCATGGAAACAACTCGAGTTATTGGCCGTGGCATGTTGGAGTCTATGATGGTGGGTGCACAAAAACATTTAGTTTAGTCAGATCCATGTGCAACGTGGGATTTGTCCGGAGTTATTTATGTATGTACAAGGGAGCTCGACTTCAATTTCATCATATTTTGAGTCCTTGTGCTTTTTTCTCTTCTATTCATTTCCGTTTTGTTGATAGAACAGGTAACCAACTAGCTCATTTGTTGGCCAAGCACACAAACATCGATGTTGATGGGTCTGTTCAGGCATAATGGTGTAACCTTTTGGTATAATCCAACGTTCCGGAGAACTTCATACATCATGATTAACACGTAATTTTATGTAAAAGTATAAGTAATGATAAAAAATAAAATAAGAAAAGATGGGAAAAAGTAAATTTTCTAGTAGCACATGTGTAATTTGTAAAGTTGAGATTGATTATTATTTATTGGGTGTGAGGTGGCTTCTTCTTTTAATAATGTATGAAATTATGTGGAACAATTAAAAATTATAATTATATGAGTTTTGCATGACGTAAGGAGTAATACATTTTATATTTTAATTTAAAATAAATCTACAAACTACAAATTGGCATGGCATTTAGGAGGGGTGGTTTTGTTATTTTATGGGAAGAGACTGTATGTTTACTAAAATTTAAAAGAGTTCTACTTTTTTTTTGAGAGTTCTTAGTATACAAACATACATAGAAAGTAGAAATCTCATGGGTTTAATTTGTGGATTCGGGAGTTTCGAATTTTATATTGTTGAATCTTCATGCGGGTCATATAAATTGTTCATTTCCATTTTTTTCTCATTACCCCCTCCCCCCTTGATATCCTCGCCCGCTCATGGTCCGGTCTATCTTTTCTAACGGTTTCTTCTTTTCATTTGATCGACTTTTGAAAATGTTAGTCGGAATTCGAAGCATTTTTGGTTGTCTTCTCCGACGTATCTCCGACCATTCAACACACATAAGTTATTACCTCGTCGTTTCCTCGATTTTAAGATTTATTCTCTCAATTTTTCAATTTCTTACGTTTGATCTTAGTGATTTCGTGTAACTGCATCTTTCGAGCATAATTGTTGATATGTTAACCTTAACTGCGGAGGTGTGGCTAGTAATTATTGATGTTTCTTTATTTTATCTATTTTTCAGTTAGTCTTTCTTTATTTTTGATGCGGTTGTTGATAGATCATCATTGTATTATTCGATTTTGTTTAAATTTTCATGTAAATTTTGTATTTTTAGCTGTAAATAGATGGTCTTGGTTTCATACATTATTGTTATACCTTTGTAGTATTACTTTTAAATTGTCTATGTTTCCACGTTAATCGTGCATATTTATACGTTATTAGTTGATGTTTGCATATACAATCAAATTATATTCAACATCTTTGATTTTGAGTGCTTATGGCTAAGTTTGCATGTATTTACACTGGAATTGCTTATGTTTAATCATAAATTTGTTATGTTTTATGTTTCATATGAAATTTTTATTGTTTAGTTTTTTTTAATGTCAATTTTGCATATTCACATGTTAATTATTGATGTTTGTGGTTTCATTCCTTTCTTGTATAGCATTTTAATAGTTTTGCAAATTGGATGTGTGTATAAACTATTTATATTTATACTATAATTGTTAATGTTTAAGGGTAAATATTTAATATTTTAATATAAACTTCTTGTTCATCTTTTAAAGTTTATATTTGTTTAGATTTTTATGTAAATTATGTATGTCCAGAAGTAAATTGTTGATTTTTGT
The DNA here is from genome assembly GCA_036897095.1 of Plantago elongata. Classification (NCBI taxonomy): domain Eukaryota; kingdom Viridiplantae; phylum Streptophyta; class Magnoliopsida; order Lamiales; family Plantaginaceae; genus Plantago; species Plantago elongata. Next base: position 19,892 of record JAYMSP010001158.1, read on the forward strand.
AGGTATTTTTAGAGATTATGTATTTTCTAAAATTGTTATGTATAAGTGTGAATTGTGCATATTTATAGTGTAATTGTTGATATTGAATGTTAAATAGTTAATGTTTGTTGGTTTTAAAAAATTCGAGTATCTGGATTTCCTAAGTCTGCCATTTCATCCCCGTTGGATCGCACTACAACGTAGAGAAATTGGCGAAACTTTACATACTGGAAATTGTTCGATTACATGGAATACCTGTCAGCATAGTATCTGACAGGATCCAAAATTTACTTCCCGACTATGGCAACAATTGCAACAAGGTTTAGGGTCACAGCTGAATTTCAGCATCGCTGCTCACCCGTAAACTGATGGGCAATCGGAAAGGACGATCTGATTTCTTGAAGCTTTACTCAGGTCCTGCAGTTTAGATTTTTCAGGAACCTGGATCAGGCATTTACCGTTAATCGAATTCACTTACAACAACAGCTATCAAGCCTCAATTCAGATGGCATCATATGAGGCACTTTACGGACGAAAATGACGATCACCGTTGGACTGAGATATGGAGGACAGGAAAAACACCTCCACTCGAACAGAAAATGCCTTACATCCTGAGATAGTTCAGGAGTCAATTGAGAAAGTACTGATGATTAGGCAAAGGATTAATGCGGCGTAGGACAGAGAAAAATCCTACGTCGATCGTCGACGGAAGCACTTGGAATTTGAAGAAGGTAACCTAGTGTTCTTGAAGATTTCCCCGAGAAAGGGAATTAAGTGGATTGGGAAAGGAGGAAAACTCACGCCTCGATACATTGGACCTTTCGAGATAACCCGGAGAGTGGGACCAGTTGCTTATGAACTGGCACTACCAATAAACCTTACTGGAATCCACAACGTGTTCCACGTCTCCCAACTTAAGAAATACCATCCCGATCCTGAGCATGTTCTGCAACCCATCGAAGTTAAACTCGAGGAAAACCTGACCTATGAAGAGAAGCCTCTCCGAATCTTAGATACCCAAGTGAAAGAGCTTAGAAACAAGCAGATTCCTCTGGTCAAGATTCTCTGGCAGAATCATACCCTCGAAGAGGCTACTTGGGAAAAGGAGGCTGAGATGCGAGAGAGATACCCCTACCTGTTCACCGAGGATAGGTCGAATTTGGAGGACCAAATTCCCTAAAGTGGGGGAGAATGTAAGGTCCGCGAAATTTCCTCGTGTATCCGAAAAATTAATTTAATATTAATTTTATTATTTCGCACAAGCGGAAATATTACGTAAGTATATTAGGTCGAATTAAGAATTTTAACGCCGAGCGAATTCGACGTTAAAGTGAAATTTAGTAGTTTCTTAATAAAATAATAATAAAAATTATTTATTTTAATTTTTCTATGGCTCGAGTTCGACTGAAAAAGTGCCTGAGAGTCGATTTTGTATTTTTCCGAATTTTATTTGTGAGTCGTTTGGAAGCCAGAAGGAGCCAGTTGTATATAATAGCAAGAGTACCACTTTACTGGCTTCTTCTTCTCTTCTCTTTTCAAGTAAGGCTATTTTAGTCTTTCTCCACTCATCATCTCCCACAAATCGACTAAACTGATTGTTGTTCCCATTCTCACCGTGCATGTGCCCGTCCTTCACCGCGCCTGTTGCCCGTCTCCCTCGCGCCCGGGCGTGCCATCCGCGCCCAGCTCCTCCATTCCTCGCGCCTGTGACGTGCCAATTGAATTCCACCGTACCAAATCAATCTACACCGGGCCAAACTGAGTTTCAGCTCGTGCCACGCCGCCCAACTTCAGCCAAACCACGCCCACCGACATGGCGGCGCCGCCGTGGTCCCAACCCACGCACAAGAGGCGGCCGAAGACACGTGTTGAAGGGGGAAACTGCGAGTCATCACAGGCAAGCGAAAATACGGCCAAGTGGCCGGACACGTGGCGGCTTCCGGCGCCACGGCCGACCTTCCACCGCCCGTCTTCGGCTATATACACACCGGCCATCCTCCATTGTCTCTCACTCCATTTCTCCTCTTCTTGCTCCAATGTCGTACTCCAACCACCACTGCTCAGCCTTACTCCGGCCACCGTCGCCGCCTACTCCGGCCACCACACCACCCCTACTGCCAACTATCCGGAATTGAGTCGTTCGCTTGACCGAAAATTCCGGTAAGTATCTCGATCGTATTTCGATTTATTCGAATAACGAACGAGAAATTAATTAATAATTCCTCGCAGCCGTGTCGCTCCGTCAACACCGCCTTGACTGCCGTCACACTGCCCGTTGTCACCTCGCCTCGTGCTCGACACTCGCTCGGTTAGTGTCGCGATTATCTCTTGTTTATTATCGTATTATCGTTAGTTATTGTTAATTATCATTTATTACTGGTTACTATCATTTATTATCGTAATTTAGGGAATTTAAATTATACTGTTAGCATGTTAAGTTATTAGAATAGCCGGTGATACTAAATAATGTATATTAGTATGACTGTAGTTGGATAGAGTGTCGACTGTAGAATGATTACCGCATGCTGTGGACTGTGTTGAGTTGAATTAGATTGTATACTGTTGGATTGTGGGTAGACATCGACTGGCCGTCGACTAGGGAATTGTAGTATAATAATATTGTTGGTGATATTGCACTGTTGGGGCATTACTGGTTAGTTACTGTTATAGGTTAGAAGATTATACTGAGACAGACTTGACGTTTGTTGTCTGAATTCATCTGCTAGGAGTCATATACCGGATATAGGTTTGGAAAATTATACTAAGACAGACTTGCCGTCTGTTGTCTGAATTATCTGTTAGGAATAATATACTGGATGTAATTATAGGAAATAAATAAAATGTCACCTTGACGGTTTTTAAAGAAATAAATAACTTTAGGACTTATTTAAAGATTAAAGGTCAAGTCTTGCTAAATAGTGTCGAGTATGTTAAACGTCGGATATTTAAAGTATCGTAAATAAGTAGGAAACCCAGATATGGGATCCGTTTACTAGTCATAAAACTGTTAGGAAATTATTGGGAGTCTTTTAAATAAGTTAGTATGGGGTTTAAGTAGTATTGTTTATTTGTTATCAGGAATTTCTGAGTCATCTGACGTACCAGATATCTACGGTGAGTGATAACTGGCTTTCGGCATCAGGCCCTGGGAAAGTTAAAGTGCTACCTTTCATCGCCCTTCAATTCCTGTATCTGTTCATGTTTATATACTTGTCTGTGAGTGATTACGAGCTTTCGGCATCCGGCCCTGGGAAAGTTTGCTACTGTTCATTCCTTGCACTTTCATTCCTATACCTGTCTATGTGCCTGACTGTCTAACCCTGACTGCGACTACTCGACGACGACCGACCGACCCCGACTCGTTTACCGATTTAGTTGACTAACTGTATTACTGTAGACGAGCTGTATTAGGAAACCATACCTGTATTGACCCGATACTTTAAAATCTTAGCTACTAATTTATATTGTACACACTGAGACCGTATTAATGATCCCAGTTACCGACCCTGATCCTGTTTACTGAGCATGTTCACTGATACTGTTATTGATCCCGTATGTCGATCATGTTTACTGATACTGTTACTGAACCTGCATATTAATCATGTTACTGATCTTCATGCATTGCATTGCACGAAAACTGTTTTCCTGAAATGCAACCACACAAAAAAAAACTGTTTTGGGAAACCGTTGACATACTGTTTAGCTGGGTGATGTCACTTGCAGCACTACTGTACTGTTAATGTTACTGTCGCCAGGTGGAATACCATGCCGCGATCCTATACTGTTACTGTTGTCGGGTGGGTTACCATGCCGCGATCGTATACCGTTACTGTTACTGTCGCCCGGTGGAATACCATGCCGCCAGTACTATTACTGTTACTGTTCGCGGTTTCCCCACTGTTCAAAAAATATAACTGCCTGATCAGCGTGTGGGTTGGTTTACTGTATTACTGCATTTCACACGCATATTCATGCATGCTTGACTATCCTCACTAAGTCCTAGTGACTCTCCCTATTTCAATAATTTTGCTTTCCAGATTTTGAGCATGAAGGAAGGATTGGGTAGAACAGACATACGGACTTGACTGGTCTCCCTGCTGAAATATTAGTGCAAAAGTGTGTTTTTCTATTTTAACTTATCCAGTACATTTGGGTTTGTAACGGATAATGTTTTGATATCTTAATATATATGTATTTGGAATATTCGACACAACCCTTGACGTCTGAACCAGATCCGCGGCGTTACAAAAAGCAAAAGTCTCACCAAAGTGAAATAATTTTTCATTTATGAAATTAAACTACACAAAACTCATTTTAAACCACACATTATTGGGCTCACATGTACATTTTGTCTCACATTTTATAAATAAGGGAGAGGTACATAACTCATTCTTAGCCACATATTGTATAGGTTTCTTAAAAAGTGTGCAAAGCCAAATTGTTTCATTATCAATGAGATTGAGACGGTGAGATATTTTTCTGTTTTAGTAATGTATGAAATTATATAGGACGATAAAAAATTAACAAATATATGAAGCTCTGCTAACTGAGAGACTACTCCCCCTGTCCCATCAAACTTCATATATTAGAGTTAGCGCGTAGTTTTATGCGAAAATTTAAAGTAATGATAAAAAATGAAGAAGATGGAGAAAAGTGTATTTTTAGTGGTAAAATGTGTAATTTTTATGTAATTAAGATTGTTTATTATTTAGTAGTGGTGGAGTAACTTTTTTCTAATAATGTATGAAGTTTGGTAGAACGGCTAAAAGTTACAAATGCATGAAGTTTACTAAACAGAAGGAATATTAAATATCGATAATTTGATTCAAAACATCAACATCAGTTGTATAACAAAAGGAGATAAAAATGTGAATCGATCCGGATCAACCGTGAATAAATCATGGTGTATAATTTTATGTGTAAATTATATATATTTGTCCATTATATTGGACCCTCAAAGACTCAAGATATACTATATCTGAAAAAAAGAGAATCGAGACATATTGTAAAATCTCAGGACACATGTTGGCACTGGACATACTTAGCGAAGAGGGAAATTTTATATTAGAGCACAATTACAGTCCGACATTGACACTTACATTCCATTACACACTTGCAAGAAATTTCAAGATTGTCGTTTAACATCAGTCCAAGAATCCTAGTTATAAATTCACTCAATTACGAAAACTAGGGTTTTCTTACCACTACAAAGCCTACTGTTCTTCTTCTGGTTCTTCCTCTTCCTGTAGAAGATTTTCCCTATTGTCATGCGCCCAGAACCCACGCACATCTATAAGCATGCTTGCAACTGTTCCACCCTGTTTGCAACCCAATAGATCTGCAAGTGTTATACTCAATGGATCAGCTGGTTTCACCATATCCCAAATTTCATCCCTCACATCTTCAATGCACAACTCATAGTTCCCTCCTTCAATCCATTTCCGGTGAACATCCCTGTTGCACAATGATATCCAAATTAGTTTATAACCCCAACAGGAGAGAACAGTCGCATATATAGCCTTCCAGGGGGTGTCATGCATCAATTTCAAGAACCAAGTAGGATTATGAAAATGATATAGCTCCCAACTCAAGTGTATGGCACACTCTCCTTTATACTAGTTGTGATATGATTTTCCTACTGTTTGGAGCAAAATCAAGTCTTGTAGTACAAAACTCGATCCAATCTCTATATGGAGATATCTGATAAACGTGTGAACTTGGTGAGTCGTCAATATCGCACAACTATTTATTCTCATGAAGCGCAGCTAAGTTGGTAAAAGGGTTTGAGTCACCCTTTACCGCTTCAAAAAAAAAAAAAAATCCATACTTGCCTTTTATTTGCATTTCCAATTAACAAATAATTTTAAAACACCCTAATTGCATTCCTTCTAGTAAAAGCTACAAATTCCCATATAGTTCACTTAAGAAATTAACCATCCCTCTTTATCCCAATATAAATATATAATACTAGTTTTTAGGTAAAATATTTGAATATTTAATGATAAATCAACAAACATACTAGTATACGGGTATTTGATGAGTAAGTGGCTGTGTGGCTAAGTGTTAAAATCCAGCTTTAATCCAGTTGCCTTCGACACAACTCATTTAAATTTTCTCTCCCTACGTATTTTTTTTTCTTACTTTACTTTTTCATTTATTAAAACAGACTTGAACCAATAATCTTAAGAATCTGAATCTTACACGCATCATTTCAATCTTGCACCCCCAATAAAATTTTAACTATCTCAAACACAATTTTTTACATATCAATTGTAATATATAGTTACTATTAAAACTGAATTAAAACCCGGTGAGCTTTAATCCTTAGCGGAACAGCCTATAAATATTCCCCTTAGTACAAAATGTGATCGTTCTCTTTGGCATGTGGCATTCATTCAAGGGGCACTTCATTTTTATCTAGGTTAGAAAGAAAAGCCCGCTTTGTATGTGTAACAAGTAAAACTAACAGTGAAAATTGATCAATTAAGAAACCACAAAGGTACTTAATTTCACAAGATACCTGAACAGAGTATGAATATCACTTGTTGCGAGGAATCCCCTTCCATGAAGATCAAGACACCGGAACAAATATGTCAATCCTTCAGGAGTATCTTTATTCTCTAGTGCCAAAACGAAGTCAAGGAAACTTTCGAAAGTCATCTCACGAGCATTACCACCTCCACTTTTTCCACGCCTAACATGCTCGTCAAATACTGATCGAATAAGAAAGTAAACGAATAAACTATTGGTGCTTAAGCAGGAGGAATAGGATACTCTATGCAACTTCAGTCTACAAGCGTATGAATCAACTTAGAAGTACATCAAAACTTGTTTCCTAAAATCTCTGATAGTCATCAACGATGTAACATTAAATTCAAAGAATAGAATCACAAGGAATATCAAGTTTCTTGCCAAACTCAGATGATTAATGAAGAACATGTTCTTCCTCGGGAGGTAAGGGTTTTAAATCAACAGGCTCCATTTTTTGGTTGGATGGAAATGATGGAACAAAATACATGTAGGAAAAACAACTTTTACAACATGTTCAGGGAAATGAGAATCTTCCTTATTTTTTCATTTGGTTAGTATCACCTGATTTTCCTGTAAATTTGTTAGGTACCTACTTTGATGTGAGTGAAAATATGAGATTTATTCAGATAAGTTAGAAAATTTTCCATATATATTCTATATTTTTCCCCACCCATTTTCTCATATAAACGGAAGGGAACTTGCAAGGGATTTGAAGAGTCTTTAATTTCAACATTACCAATGTGACATTGTTAAAAATCGGGCCTATCTTCCTAAGACATTATTTAGCATGGAAAGCAGAATTTACAACTCAAATACTCAGGCACAGTACGCAGATTGCTGCGCCAAAATTTATTGAGCATGAAGCTCTGTGGCTCATCAGCACACTGTCATAACTAAAATAGCATGATATTACAAGCAAGAGGCATTGAAGTGTAAAAACAGTTGGCATTCATTCTCAATTACCAATAAAAATATGCCATCATAACAAACATACCCAAAGAAAAGAAAGCATAGATAATTGATAATATGCGAAGAAACACATTTGTTAAGTACTCGATCCAAAAAAAAAAATTACTTCCTCAATCCCGTAACAAAGTTCCAACTTTGTTATGGGTACAAATGTACAATATTCAAGAAAGGTAGATAAATGATTAGAACATTGGAGGTTTTAGATAAAGAAATAATCATTGTTGTGAATTCATGTGTTTTGTCCTATTGAATGATTTAAAAATAGACGATTGGTGTGAAGGTTTTATATATATAAGTGTTATCGAGGGTAATACTTAAAGTGTGGGCTAGAAACATGCAAACATAGAAATGAGACATAGGAAAAGAAAATTGGGAGCTTTATAATGGCAAAGTAAAATGTCAGCAAATGTGACCCTGAGTTGAGAAGATGAACGAGAAATTAAGTTGTTATTAGAGGCGAGCAAACTGTGACCTAGACCACTCCAGACCGATCATACTAGTTTTGGCCCAGGCCAATTACATTATTGTCCAGTCTTTCCGTCTAGATATTTTTCCATCCAGACCCAAATTATATTCATATATTTTACACAAAACCTACCTAATCATAACAGAAACCTACACTTCTTAGTACCCCATGGCCTTCTCTCATGTCCCATTTATCTCCTAACTCACACAATACATGGCCACAAGTCCACTGCCCACCACCTCACAACAGGCACTGCCAAAGCACGCATGCAAGATGCCTCCTACATGCCTCCAAATAGACAACCCGATGAAATCCATAATTCAAGATAGGGGATGATAAACAAACCGGATACAGATGAGCAGAATCAAAAAGAGTAAGACTTGAAGGACGATGAAGATCAATGGTTTGATGTAATGGCTCTACACGGAGGGAGCTTGCTGTCGAGAAAAAGATCCACATCTTCTTCGGCTACTCTCTTATTCTGAATTTTGATTTGATTTTGTAAAGAGGTCATTGAAAAAGAGATGAAATGGAGAATGGTTGTATGCAAGATAGATGTGCAGATATTGAATTTTTAGGATCTGATCTAAATTGTAAACCTGAAATCTTTTGTAGATGTTCAATTTATCAGAAATAAAATGGTGATGGATGGTGCAATGTAAGAATCTAGTAACTGCCACAGGGTTAGAATTTTATATGCAGCATCCCTTCTGTCTACTCTAATTTGGAACCTTTAGTATTTTTCTATAATTTAAATGGTTCCGGTTCAGCCTGGATTGATTTGTAACATGTCTAATCTTTGGGATGTTTTATGGCATTATTTCAATCCTGGTCTGGGTTTGGACCGATGCTCAGACCTTGCTGTTCCATCAGACTAGAAGTTCAGAAACATGATATACGTGGTGTTTAGGATTGAAGTTCAATGATCACAATGCAATGCACAGACGGAAATGCAAACTTATAATGCAGGCAGAGAGAAGGCAGTACGTTTATACCTCTCTCGATAAAAATGTCTGTTAATGTGCCATCTGCATAATCTCGAAGTTCCGATTTGCTCAGGGTTCCATTCATATCTTTGTCAAGAGCTAGGAACATATCTGCATTCTCAATTATAGCAGTTATAAGCTAATGAAAGGAAACATGCAATGCTTCAAATCAGGAAACTGACATTCTAGCATCATGATTAAGCAAATAATAACGAACCAAGAAAGAGAAAATAGAAGTGTAAGTTTTGCTCCAAGGTTCTGATTAGTAGAGGAAATCCATGATTCAAATTTTAGTTTGCCGCAGACCATTGCTGTAAACCCTGCTAATTATGTCTCCTAGTAAAAGTTTTTTATAGGGTAAATTTGAAGTTCTAATTTATTCCACCAATGGTTGCAATTAAGTAGATGATGCAGGCCTATAAATTAGGTATACAGTGAAAAGATAGTACTCAACCAAAACTAGTTGAGTTCTCTCGAGTAATGGCTTGAGAACTCATAATATTATCCAGTTAAGGGAGCTTTTCTTTTCCCAACACATTTTAGTTTTAAAAAATGGTGGGTTTTATGAAATGCTTTAAAGCTTGCTTTAGACTATTTGTGAGTAATATTATGAGACTATGAGTAATATATGTCACCGATTACTTATATGTTAATTCTATAAATTTTGCTTTTTTTTTTACTTCACTATCCCACCTGCAACCGTGATCTTAGTTTTTTTGGGCCTGGCGTTGCAATATGCGATTCTCAACACTGGTTTGATCTGGGTTTCACCAACTTTACCTTACACAAAAGGTTATTCTTTCTAATCTATTACAATCACAAGTAATGCCTCCTAAAATGGTCCACCATCCAAATCCCACCCCCCACCCCAACCCCAAACAATGTTTAGACTAGTTCCTTGGTTTGGTTGACATTTAGAACAATGGTTCATTAATTATAATGATGTAAAATTGTATATATTGACAAGCCATAAATCAATGTGACAGCAAGTTATAAGTAAGATAAAATTTAAAAAGACATACAAAAGAATAACATACAACTGACTTTCATCATATGTATATTTGACTTTCATAATGTATGTTCAGATGTACAAGTACATCGAAATATTAGTACAGCCAGATATGATAGGAGAGAATCACTATGACATCTGCCTGCAGATAAGAAATAATACTAACCACATATGCGCTGAGCAGAAGTTAACGAGAACCAGTTTTCAGCCTGTTCAGTATCAGTGACCTCTTCCTCACTTTCCTAGTGTAGATGAATGACAAAAATGAACAAGAAATCACAACTTATGCATCAGCTGCTTGATGCAAATATGTAACAAAACACTAAACTAAATATTACAAAATGCAACTGTAGTAAACTGGTTGGAAGTAATGTATATAAAGAGTGATTTGGATAGAGGAAGCAATGCTTCCAACTTTAGAGAGTTTTGAAATGGGATTAACCCCTTGCATAAACTTTGTACATAGTTGACAATCTGTTTAGAACGAAGTCGATTGTACCATGGACAAAGACACATAACAGATCAGATATAATTAGTAAGAAAGAAATATTTAGTGCTTATTGTGGTGTATAAGATTAACCTGATGTAGTTCCATTAGCTCCTGGAGGCAATTGCTAAGAAGAACTTTTTTAATGCATGCCTTGCCTGTTTTCGGTAATGACTTCAATTTTCCTTGGTTATACAAAAATCGACCAATCATTGAGACAGTAGTGAAATGTATACCTCGTTTATGTGGATCACAAAAGAAGAAGAACTTGTGAGCCGCTATGCGACAGTACATTTGCATGAAGGCTGTAGGCATACTCCTCAACTGAGCCAAATTAGGAATGAGACCTCGGATGTAGGACTCCATTTCCTGTTTCACAATTAAGGATAAAAGAAATCAATTGAACTATCAGTTGCATTGTATGAAGGTTACAACACATTTTCCTGGACCAGCATCAGAAGAGCATACATGGGGCTGTAGAAAGCCATCGGAATCTTCATCAAGTTCACTCATATCAATCCTGGCTTGTGTAAGTGAAACCTGCAGAAGGCATGAAACTGTTCATTTCTTATTTGAATTTGTGAATGTCTGAGAAACTAGAACAGATTCTGGGAACCAAGTAATAGAAACGGCATAGCAGTAGCAGGTCAAAATTGTCAATCAGGAGGAACCTTAGGGATACTATTCCCTACCTTATTAATGGTACTCCTTCCGTTCCAAAAAATTCTCAACATTTGCTTGTAGATCATTTTTGGTTTGTAAAATATGTTCACTTTGTATATTTTATCCATTTGTACTATTTAGTTAGTAAAAGTTTAAAAATATTTTTTTCACATGTAATTAAGATTCTAGTTTATCATAGGGTTGGTAGTTTTTCAACAAAAAGCCCTCCTATGGAGACGATACTCTACTTTACCCTTTATTACTTGCCACGATACTGTATACTTGCGATTTTTTGTCTCAAGTATTTGGCAATGTGGGGTCCAGTAATACTAAATGAAGATGGTAAAATTTGCCAAGGAAACATACAGAAACTGTGGGGACGGACAAAAATTGAATACATTGAAGAGCTGCTGGGACAGAGAGTAGTAAGTAACTCTGTATATAATTGGGGAGATTCTGCTTCGCTAAGATTATGGGGACTCAGACTCACTGAATAAGAAGAGATTATGAACTATAGATTGGGAGATTCTGTCTCATATAGATTCTGGGACACGGACAATTTTGCAACTCCTTTTATTGAGAAAAATGAATTGAGAACTAGAAAGGGGATTACACTCCTAAAACCATTAGAAGCTATCTAAGAATAAATCATAACAAAACAACATTAAATTCACTACCCTTGTGAATTTGTAAGAAAAAAAACACTCTAATTTAGTATCGTAATATATATAGTACAAGAGTTTTAATATAAGCACCAGTCCAACAACAGGACAACTTCAACTGAGTATCGGATTGGTACCTCAATTCAAATTAAGTAAAATAAATATCTAATGTTTAATTTTTGTCCAACTCCGTTTCCATGACCCCCTCGTCACTCTCACACACTAGGTTACTATCCTTCTCAATTTACTTCACCTCTCAATTATTCAAAGAGAAGAGCATGAAACAATGAAATAAACAATTGCAGGGTGAAATTTCCAGAAACACACTTCACCCCTTCTACTGTTTGCTCTTACTTGTTTCGTATATCTGCTGCAGTGCTATGTATTTTTTGCTTTGGGTGTGAAATAATGATTGAGGATATGTGGAGATGGAAGTCATCTTGAATTCTTTGAATAGATTTTCACATGTTTAAACATTCTCGTCTTGATTTTGGTTCCGATATAGTAAAGTTTTTTTTTTTTTTTTGCAAGAAGGTATATAGTAGAGTTTTAATTTCCCTAAATTTCAATTAAATCTCTGGTATCTTTATGTCGATGGCCACATATGGAACTCTGGAAACTGTTATTGTTTCGACAATTGGGCCAAGAATCTCAAGAATTGAAGTCGAATCGTCAGATCCAAATAATATCAACAAGTGGGGTATTCGTATTGGCAACTTCAAAATCCGAAAATTTTCTACCGTATTAGACGGAAAACACAAGATTTTCAACCATGCATACATGGATCTAAACAAGTAACCCATATCATTCAAGAAGCAAGCATCAAAAGATTATGTGATAATGAACAAAAAATTTAAATGATGGGGGCAAGCATCAGTGTCTATTAGTAGAGTGCATACCGTACGCATCACATAGAGATAGAATGGAAGGATAGCAATTCGTCCAGATTCATCTTTCTCAAACTTCATGAAATTTGAAGGGCTGAAAAAGCGTCGACATTTGGGGCCTATTTGTTCCGTACATACAGAGGCAATGTGGCAAAAGTCTTCATAATTCATCTAACAATTAAAATTGAAATGAATATTAGTAAATTATTTACACATGCATTGACAGGACATAAACAATTCAAAGAACAATGGACCAGAAAGACTTCTGATGGGCTAAAGTGATGAAATGGTACTTATCCGCCCACGTCTAGAAGACAGCAAAGCAAATTTCTCTCGTCCAATAACAATTAACTTCTGATCATACTACATATGGATGCATTCTCCGCTACATATTACCGAGATATGCAAAACTAATTCCTCCACTGTGTAATATAATATATAGAACCACTTGTGTGGTTTTTCCAAAATACAAGATGCTTTTTGCTACTTAAGCTACATTTTCACATTCTTACCCCTAATTGCCTCCTTTAATGTGGACGTATTCTTTTATTTTTTTCACTAACTTCCTGTAAAATAATAGGAGTGCTAGTGGAAGAAACATACATTAATAAATCTACAAGCAACTAAAACATCTCATACTAATAAATTAAGGGAGTAGCTTTTTCCAGGCAACCATTACGACTGAACAAATTACTCCATCAACTAGTAGATTTTAACTGATTGACATTTCAGCATGTAAACTGTAACAAAAAGCTCATGATTACTACAGTTACTGTGAATGTGTTCCGAGCACAAAATCCTAGAGTTTTCACTGTGAACATATAAACTATAAAGTATACTTGTACACCTTTAAAATACGTTTTCTGCACCATTAACTTTACTAGCTCATGAGGTATGATGCAGATGCCACCAACTTCGTTAACATATAAGTTAAAGAGAGCTTTGGAATTACCTTTTCTGCACCAGTAACATCATCAATGACACAGTTTTCCCTTAGACAAACCCACATAGCATCCAAATCATCGGCATTTAGCAACAGATCAGATTGTTTCTGAAAGAAGAAAGGGACAACAACTTAGTCATCCATCGAATTAAATACACCACAAGGGGCACAGCAAAGAACCAGAACTAGAGAATGTGAAATAAACATCCCGACCACATTCAGTGTCTACCTCAAGAAGATATTTTATAACTAATTTGTTGCAGATCTGATCAGATGATCTCCAACATATAATAATCTTCCAAAATCAAAAAAAAAAATAATAATAAAGGAGTAAGCCGCTATGTAGGTCCGGAAAATCGCTTAAAATTAGAATCTATAATTTTGAGCATATTTTACATATACTATCCAGACTTACTTAAGGGCAAACCACTTTTACATGACTCTGCTACATTTAATACTTAACAATATTTTGAAATTTTATCTAATAAGCACTCGGAGATTGAACACACACTGAAATATACAATTTTGGCTACTCATGCTCAAGGACCAGCGTCAACTAATATTTGAATACCCTTGTGAATTACGTAACTTACTCAAAATACTCGATTCTTTGGTGGAGATGAATTAGCATACCAATACTAGTAACGTGTTAGTACTTGGATACAGATACTTGTAATTCTTCGATTGCATGACTATGAAATGTTAGTTATATTTGTGTTTCCTAAAGGCATTCTTGTGCGTCACAGACTAATAGCTACAAACACTTAATCATGAAGAAAATATTTAATTACCTCATTAAGTGTGTAGTATGATCTATAAAATTTAGGCTGAAGAAGAATCAAATGCACTAAAACAACTATCTGGCGTATTTTATAATTATTAGTATCATTCTTACGAACAGTAATGTTTATTTTCAAATAATAGAAAAGACAGAATAATGAACAATTATGAGATTAGGTACCTTTAGGAAGCGATACTTAGCAAGCGTCTGGACCCTATGGCTAACCGAACCTTCTTCAGGCTTCTGAAATTCAAAATTAGAACATAAAAACCTGAATTCTGCTTCTTCTTTGTTTGGCAACTGATATAACCAGCTTTAAAAGGCTATTTTGAAGGCATCTTAAAAATAAAATAGAGAAAATGAGATTAGAAAGAGAGGCTGGCAAAGAATGTAAGCTAAGCTAACCTTCTTGTAGAAACTAGGAATGGTTCCTGCTTGAGTAGTCTTTTGTAGTTTGTCTTTGAAAATATCAAGCAAAATCCTTTTGGTCTCTAGCTCTGCATAATTAAAATTTATAAGAGTAGATTGCGTAGTAGGAATAAAATAGTGAACTAAAATCTGAACTGTATGAGTTTGCAGAAGAAGATAAGAGATTAAGATAGGGCAAGTAAGAAAGTGACCCATGAGAGCTTCAGATCCGAGACCGGCACCGGATCCGATGTAACGGCGGAGATTACGGACCCAAAGCATCGAGGAAGGGGGGATTTTCTTGTCTCCTCCTCCTTCATTTGAATTTGATCCGACGCTGCTGCTGCTGTACATTGTTAAAACTGCTGCAATGCGATGATGATGATTTTGATTTCAAACCCTACCTTACTCCACTCCTCCCTATACTATACTATACAAGGAAAGGAAAGGAACACGATAGATTTTTCTCTTTTGAAATTACAGTACAACACTCATGTGTAGAAAGATTTCAATTTCAGAGAGATCACCGACGGAGGAGGGAACTTATCAGAGACAAACTTTCCCCTAAAATGGAGTCGTCTCGTCTTACAGTACAGTATATATGGCGTTTTTCTTTCTCCTGACCAAAATGAACATAATCTATATGTATAAAGTATTACGGTTATATAAGCTATCTAAAAGATGGACTATTTTACAATTTACCTATAGCGTCGACGGCGCCCCAATGGGGGCGCGGCGTCTGTCACGGCGCGGCA
>JAYMSP010001159.1:0-35416 GCA_036897095.1 Plantago elongata
TAGAATAAAAATTGATAGATATCGTTTTTTTTTGTTTAGATTAATTATGATGCTTTTATTATAAGATTAAATAAGATGTATCGGTTTATCGAACAATTATTGTATTTACTAATATTCACTTGTTAATAAAAGAAAATATAAAATATACGAATTTATAAAATTTAAAATTTATATAATAAAATATACTAATATTCTTTAAAGAAGTAGAAATAATATAATATCATATAAAAATATTTGACAGAATTCGTATAGCATAATATTATTTTCACAAAAATTGTGTGCGATGTATACAACTAATAATTCATATTTATTATATAATAAATTAGACATAATGAGATTTGACAGGATGAGATATTACTATATGTGTTCGCATTGTACTAAGGAATTTTTGTAAGTTAGGAACCTTGTATGTTGAGCATAAATAAGTTAGGTTTGAAAAATTAAATTTAAATGATGCTACTTCCACATAATTTTTGACATTGAGTATAAACATGGTAGGAGATGGGGAATTGAATTAAAAATTTGAAAATCGTAAAGTGTAAAGTTTCTGATGTTCGAATATAGTCATGAATGGTCTCTATTTATAGAGGATAAAAGATATTAAAATTGACTTTTACATTTCTATATATTATATGTTATCAAATATTAATGATTGTAAATAAAAAGGAAAAGGGTGTGAAAGAGATGAAGTAAACATCTAATTGTATTGAAATTGGGAGAAAGTCTCCAATGAATTTGATAACAAGTGTTTAATCTAACTAATGAGAGCTGTATATATACTAAATAAACTAACTGCTAATGTATAATAGAATTCTAATACAAATGGGAAATAGAATCGTGTTTCTCCAAAACACGTTTAGTTCGTTTGGCAGTCTTGAACTTCTTGTATGCTGCCGTGAGTTTTGCTTGATCCTTGATACCCCCCTCAAGATGTGCATGAATATTCTTCAGGTGCATCTTGGAAATAAATGTTGTAAGCAAATTCAAACTCAATAGCTTTGTAAGTACGTCTGTTGTGTTATTAATAGTGGGAATGTGAACTAGTTTGATGACTCCCTCTTGTAGCTTTTCTCTTATGAAATGGTAGTCTATTTGAATATGCTTCGTCTTCTCATGTAAAACTGGATTTTGTGCTATACACAATGCACTTTTGGAGTCAGTATAAATCACAACATGGAAAGAATGATTGGTCTGAAAATCCTTCAACAAATATAAGAGCCACTGCACTTCACATGTAGTGAAAGCTAATGCCCTGTACTCAGCTTCATCGGATGATCTACTAACGGTTGGTTGTTTCTTCGACTTCTATGAAATAAGAGAATCCCCAAAATACACTGCATAACCAGTTACACTTTTTTTAGTTTTTGGACAACGTGCCCATTCACTATCACAATATGCAGTAAGCTTGAAATTGGAGCGTGCAGATAAGAAAACCCCTTGTCCAGAAAATTGTTTCAGATATCTTAAAAGTCAATGTGTAGCCTGTAAATGTGCCTGTGTCGGGTTGGACATATATTGGCTCAGAGTCTGAAGAGAATAGGCTATATTAGGGCGAATGATGTTAGATATATAAGCCTCCCCACCAATCTGCGATATTCAGCAGGATCTTCAAGTAATGGTGAATCAAGTGTGGAAAACTTCTGTTTAGTAGTGTGTCTATCGGTTTGCACCCTAGATACCATGTATCTGTAAGTATGTCCAATGTGTATTTGCGCTGATAAAGAGTGATCCCATCGGGAGTACGAACCACTTCAACTCCTAGCATATACTTTAGAATGCCTAAATCCTTGATTGTAAATTGATGATGTAAGTGCTGCTTAACTTGTATGATTGCATTTTCATTATTCCCTGCAAGAATAATGTCATCAACATAATAAATTAAGACAATAAAATCACCATGCTGAACAAAAGTAAACAAGGAATTATCAAATGTAGATTGCTTAAAATCATAGGTAACAAGACATTCAATTAATTTGTGAAACATTGGCGGGATGCTTGTTTAAGTCCATATAAATTCTTATTGAGTTTACAAACACGTGTATCATGAGCTTCAAGATAGCCAGGAGGTGGAGTCATATAGACTTCCTCATCTAATTCTCCGTGTAAGAACGCATTGTTAACATCACACTGATGCAAACACACCATTGCTTAGCAGCTGCAATGGCAAGAAGTGTTCTCACTGTAGTAAGCTTAGCTACAGGATAAAAGGTATGAAAGTAATCTATTCCTTCTTCCTGAGTATATCCCTTGGCTACCAAACGGGCTTTGTATCTCTGAACACTATCATTAGCTTTATGTTTGATCTTAAACACCCATTTACAACCAATGCAGTGTTTGTCCTGACGTAACTACATTAAGGTCCAAGTATTTGTCTTTTCTAATGCCTGCAACTCTGCTTCCATTGCCTGTTGCCATTGAGTAACTTTACTGGCCTGTGTATAAGTCTTTGGTTCAATAGACTGTGTGATAGATGCAGTAAAAGCATAATGAGAAGCAGGTAATTGGTTAGTAGATAAAAAGCTAGAAATAGGATATAAAATATTGTTTAGCAGACTTGTTGTGCTGTAAAGAAGGAGGTAGAGAAATGTTATATATATCAAAATGAGCTGGAGTAGACTTTGATCTAGAAGATCTTCTAGCAAGCTCATGAGAAGGTCCACGTTTAGGAGAAGACAAAGTATGAGTAACATGTTCATCAGACAAAGTCTGAGAAGAAGAAACAGGTCCTTCAGAAGATTGAGGCTGAGTAATTATGGACTCATCATGTAGATTGTGCTCTAAGCTGCTAGCAGAAAAATCAAGTTTTACCTTGATATCAAGAGAAGATGTGAAATCAAGAGGAATAGAATCTTGTATATCAGAAATAGAAGAACCATCAAGCATGTTACCAGGATCAAGTAGTGACTCAGACATATGAGTAGAGTCATAATTGAATATATCCAGTTTGAAAGGGAAAATATGTTCATGAAAGACAACATCTCTAGAAACAATAATTTTCTTGGTAGTTAAATGAAAAAGCTTATAGCCTTTAACACCAACTGGATAACCAATAAAAACACATTTGTCTGATCTGGAATCAAACTTGGTCCTGTGAGAAGATATAGTGGCAGCATAGCACAAACAACCAAACGTTCTAAGATGATCATAAGTAGCAGGTTTGTTATAAAGCATCTCAAACGGAGTTTTATGATTAAGTACAAAAGAAGGCAACCTATTAATGATATGAGCTGCAGTAAGCACACACAAAGTCCAATATGAAAGACCTATGTTAGACTGAAATAATAAAGCCCTCGCATCCTGTAAAAGATGTTGGTGTTTCTGTTCTACAACTCCATTTTGTTGAGGAGTGTAGACGCAAGAATTTTGATGAATTATGCCATGCTGAAGATAAAAATTATTCATGATAAACTCCACTCCATTATCAGATCGAACACATTTTAAAGAAGAAGAGAATTGCATTTTAACAAGCTGATAAAAGTGTGTCATGTGAATTTTATCCTCTAACTTAGCTTTCATTAAATATATCCAGGTGCACCTAGTGTAGTCATCAACAATGGTTAAAAAAATACTTGTGACCTTGAAAACTACTAGTAGCATAAGGTCCCCAAATGTCAACATGTATAAGCTCAAAGGGTGCAATAGAACATATACTAACATGAAATGATTTTCTCTGTTGTCTGGAAAAATGACATATATCACAATGCTCAAATTTTTTACAATGAGTTTGAATGCCAGAGATATGAGAAATACATTTGAAAGAAGCATGACCTAGTCTATTGTGCCACAAAGATACATCAGAAGAAACATGATTGACAATGGAAACATGCTCATGTGCAATTACATCAGAATCAAAATTGGGAATAGAAAATTTTGAAACTTGGGAAAAACTAAGATGGTAGAGGCCATTCTTTTGCTTAGCAAAGCCAATCTCTTTGTAGTTCAGAAGGTCCTGCAAATTGAAATCATCAGAGCTAAAAAGAAGACATTTGTCTTTGCTACATAAAACATGACAATGAGATCTCCAGGTAAGACTACTTATAGACATCAAACTATAAGTAAATGAGGGAACATATAGCGCATTCTTTAAGGCTAAATCATCAGTCAGTTGTATGTCTCCAATGTGAGTAGCTACAGTGATCTGATTATTGGGCAGGTTAATAACCACATGCACATGTTTTGGCTTTAAAGTAAAAAGGGATAAATCACAAGTGATATGATATGTGGCTCCAGTGTCTATGATCCAGGTATCACAGTAGGATTGCTTAAAACATAAAAATAACATTTAGAGCCATGCAAACCTGTAGTAGTGATCTCAGAAGGATCAACTGGAAGTGTAGCAATAGAAACATTAGCTGAATGAACAGGAGGGGAATTAGCCTGTTGCTGTTGTTGAGCATGCTTCTGAAATACCAAAAATTGAGTGAATTGATCATACATGGCAGAGTTAGCAATAGGATTCCCATCACAATAATCTGAATCATCATGAGAGACATCAACTGCATTAGCAACAGCTTGTCTGCCAGAACCACCCTTATTGTTCCTCCAACCAGGAGGGTAGCCAATCAATTGGAAACATGTCTCTGCAGTATGATTTTTCATGTGACAATTGGAGCATCGTTTCTTGGGTTTATCCTTGTCTTTCTGATAGCCATTGCCGCGCATTCCATTATTTCTCAAAGGAGGTGGCATGTAGGAGCCTGAATTGGACCGTGCTACCATTGCAGCGGAATCCATGGGGTTAGCAATTGCAGGTGTGTAAAGCTGTCGTTGAGCCTCTTCTTGTAATAAGGTAGAATACACCTGAGTTAAAGAAGGAACTGGAACCTGAAGTAGCAGCTAGCTGCGCAAGCTATAGTAAGAATCGTCCAGGCCAAACAAGAACTTCATGACAACGTCTCTATGCTGCGTTGCAGACACTTTCTGCAGTAAGTTACAGGTACACCGTGTCAACGTACCACAAGTGCAGGAGAGAATGGGTCGATAGCTCATGTATTCATCCCAAATACACTTAAAGTGATTGTAATACTGGGTTACAGTCTGAGTACCCTTGGATAAACCAGACAGAGATTTCTCTAGAGCAAAGACCCGCGGTCCATCAAAATTTTCATAACAAGACTTGATTTCCAACCATATTTCTCTAGCAGACTATTCCGAATATCTTCCTGAAGGGAAAGATTAATCCAAGAGAGAACAAGGGAGTCAGCTTGCTCCCAGGCTTCATAAACCACCGTGTCAGAGACGTTTGGAACTGCCACGGATCCATCGGTAAGTGTCAATTTCTTCTTGACACGAAGGGCATGAATGGCGAATTTACTCCACGAGATATAATTTTCACTGGTGAATATCACGGTGATTGTCTGTAAACCAGGATGATCCGCGGCATGGATGAAGAACGGAGAAGAAGCAGTAATCGCAGAAGTCGTCCGCGGTTGTTGATCGGCCGGAGGCGTAGTCTCAGAATCGTCAGAAGTGCTCATCATTGAAGGATTGAACAAATAAAATGGTTATACAGGTGAATGAAGAACGTATCCACTACTGGAACCTTTCAGAACGGAGAATAAGAAACCAATTGATCGAAGAAACGAATCAATGGAGAAACAATCGATCGGTAACAAATCGATAAAACAGAGTAAGCGGAAGATTACACAATATCAGGCGATTGAAATTGAAATTTCAACTGATACCATGTGAAAGAGATGAAGTAAACATCTAATTGTATTGAAATTGGGAGAAAATCTCCAATGAATTTGATAACAAGTGTTTAATCTAACTAATGAGAGTTGTATATATACTACATAAACTAACTGCTAATGTATAACAAAATTCTAATACAAATGGGAAATAGTATCGTGTTTCTCCAAAACACGTTCAATTGATTTGGCAGTCTTGAACTTCTTGAATGCTGGCGTGAGTTTTGCTTGATCCTTGATAAAGGGAAAAAAGAATAAAAGAGGAGGAGTATGTAAGAAACATTTTCATTCACTCCAAAATGAAAGAATAAATGTGGAGAAATCTTACTTACCTTTTATGACTTTTATTATTAGTAGTTGGCTAGGAAAATAGAAAATATCGAAAGAAATTTTCTCCTTCAGTCTTGGCTTTAGTCCTATACAAATTGAAAGGAATAGCAACTTGTCTTTATATAATATATATAGATATTTAGATACGGTCTCTCAGAAGACTTGCTCTTCTAAACTGATAATTAGTTTTAACACGAAGGGAACAAAGTCCGATGAAACATGAGCAAATGTATAATTAATTTTATTTAAAACGTCAAATATTAGATTACTGACTATACCAACTACACCTATATCAATACTAATTTAATCCTAAACCACCTTATATCTCCGTCAGGGATCGAACTATGCACCTCCTCCTTCCACCACTTTACTCCTAAACAATCTTATGCAAATGCATAATTATTAATTATTGAAAACTAAATTTGTTTATTTTCCAATAAAATTTACAACATGAATTGGACATGTGTAGAGCATAAGCTAAAAAGAATTAATAAAGGTTTTAGGCTAAGCAATGCCATTAATCCTTCATTTTAATTATTTTTACTCTATTTCGTCTCTTCAATTTAGCATTTGATTTATTCAAATATTGCAACAAAATAATAATTGGATAAATTTGATGAACTTAAAATTTCATAATCGCACTATATATTGATATGATATGATAACTCTCTCTCATAACTGAGAGCCAAGACGTGATAAATTAATTGATAAGGCTTGAAGGCTCCAACTCTTTCTGTTGCCACCAAAAGATAGATTACCATATGGTCATAAACCACACAATTTGATGGCTGCAAAATTGATGAACATAGGGTCACGAACCACACAATCCAATGGCTAGAAAATTCCCCATAATCACATGCCATGTCATTTTTGTCCAATTTATGCAAAATCTTTAGTATATATACCTAGTCTGGGTATGTGGTAAAGCCACTAAGCTTTGAACACAACAAGCAAGAGTAGAAATGGCCTCATCAATTTTGTACTCTGGTGCCGTCTCCGCCCGTTCAACCACAGCTCAGGCCAGCATGGTTGCGCCTTTCACCGGCCTCAAGGCGACCTCCACTTTCCCAATTGCCAAGAAATCCACTAACACTACTTCCCGTGCTAGCAACAGTTTACGTGTTCGATGCATGCAAGTATGTGTTCTTATATCTTCGGTTTATTTATTAAAATGTACAAATTCTCTCTCGTTATAAATGGATTGGCGTTGCAAATTATTATTGCGGTATCACATAATTGACATAAAAATATATAGGTGTGGCCCCCTGTTGGCAAGAAGAAGTACGAAACACTCTCCTACCTCCCTGACCTAACCGTTGAACAATTGTCCAAGGAAATTGACTACCTTCTCCGTTCCAAGTGGATCCCTTGCCTCGAGTTCGAGCTCGAGGTAACCTTAATTTTATCTCAAAACATTTAACATTAAAGTTCGGTGTAAATGATTTTAGTTTCTGAATATGTGAATTCCTTCCTCTAGCACGGATTCGTTTACCGTGAGAATGCCAGGTCACCAGGATACTACGATGGACGTTACTGGACAATGTGGAAGTTGCCCATGTTCGGATGCACCGACTCCAGCCAAGTCATTGCTGAGCTAGAGGAGTGCAAGAAGGAGTACCCCAACGCCTTTATTAGGATCATTGGATTCGACAACGTTCGCCAAGTCCAGTGCATCAGTTTCATTGCCTCCAAGCCACCAGGCTTCTAAGAATTTGCTACAGAGCGAATGAATGAGCCGAGAGGCTGTTGTTGTTTGCAAAACAAAATATTCTGTTCTTGAAAGCTGTTGAATGTTGTTCTATACCTCTTTAGTCTAATGTGTTCACCCTCCAAGTTCGGGGGATGTACTTTCATTTCATAGAGTATCAATCTATGAGGATGCGAATCAAAGACTATGATTTCAGATTTGGGCTAAAACAAAACCTTATAGGCAGTTTGATACAAATCTAAGACATAAAAACAATGTTAAGAAAATACTAGATTTTATTGTTCGCTTGTATTTATCATGAAGACATGAAAACAATGTGCATCACAATGCCAAGACATCGCGAATAAACTTGGTGATTCTATTATTCATAGTGAACCAGCAAACTGTGTTATCAGAATACAGGTTTCAAGATATACATCCTGCAGGAATGTGAATCTAGTGTCGCTGTTATATTCGCCACGAATCTTGTCTTCAGCGTCTTGTGCTGCCAAAATAAAGAAAACTCGGTTACCAAATCCATTGTGGCCAAGGTGTGTTAAAGGCACGTTCAATTCATAAAGGCATAACATAGGAAAAAAGTCTTTGCACATAGTATTTTGTTTACCTCCCAAAGGTCCCTTGCAACAACAGTAGTATCAGGAGGAATTCCAATATCATCCCACTGAGCCGAGATAGGTGTGCGAATAGGTCCCCGGTTTAGCAGCACTAGCGCCACTCTGTTGTCAGACAGAGGACCTGCCCATACCTGTAACAGTGAATGAATGTTGAGTCACATATAATATGAACGCCTGGCAATAAGGTACTTGTCTCCTTAAAAGATCTAAGAATAGAGAATCGATCATCTTTTTTAGCACAACACACACCATCACATTTAGGCAGCATCGATCCAACAAATGTACACATAAACAACAGATACTTAACGTTAAGCTTAGCGTAGTCTGAGTCTAGCTCATATAGTGATATGTAGTATCATTACCTCCCAATCTCCTTGCATTCTGACCTTTTTAGCTTGAATACCTAGCTTGTCTGTCCACAGACATAAATGATAAGCGTGAGTAACTCAACAAGAAAAACAAGTGAATAAGGAGGACGGACAAGTATACAGTTACCTTGGTTCACCCTGATCACCTCTCTATTCATGATAATATCTGTCACCTCTTTAGTCATATTTCTCACATCACAACCGATTAGGAGGGGAGCCTGGCAAGCAATAATATGTTAATAAACTAACATGAAGAAGATTCCGCAGACTGAAAGTATGATTAATGATCTCATGACAAGCTGTCGGTAAGAGGGACCTTAGAAATCGCCCATAGACTGAAATGGACAATGTACTCATCTTTCGTCATTCCTCCATTTCCAACCTCAAGCATGTCAGGATCTGAAAAATGGAAAAGTTTTACAGTTTCAGCTTCCTGTAATCAAATTAAGCTGTGTATGTGCCAGTAGGCTTGATACAAACCATTCCAGCCACCAGGCCTTGCTAATCCAGAGTAAACTTCATTCTGATCCGCTCTAGACACCATGCTATCAAAGAAATCAAAATTATAAAGATAATTAGTCAGGCACGTAAATATACCAAAAAACCTGACAACAAACTTAAAGTTAAGCATTGAAGAGAAACGTTCGTACCTATCCCAGTTATCAGCAATATCATTCGTAGTTCTCCAACTATTTCCTACGGGAAAACCCCACGTAGCGGGGTGCATATCTCCCCTGTTGCAAGTACACAGGTTGTTAGTAAAGGTACAAGAAACAAAACTATACAACACAAGAAATGAAGTACTGGGATGGAAAAAAAAAATCACCATTCACATAGTGAGAAGAAGATGGGGCGACCGGCCTTCATTAAAGCTTTCGTCATCACAGGGTATCTATACTACATAAAAGCTCAATGTGAACAAAATTTCGGAATTGATAGTGAACTTATGAAGTGTTGGTGTTGACAGATTTTTCTTACCGAACAAGTGGCTTTATTTCGCCATTGTTGCAGTTATCATACTTCAAATAGTCTATTCCCTATACAAAAGTAGGAAACTTTGTCAAGTGCAACGTAAAGAGTTAAGGTACTGGAGCCCTTTCAGACAAACAACGAAAGGACAATTACCCATTCGGCAAAAGTTTTAGCGTCTAGTTCCTCATGTCCAAGGGAACCAGGCATCTTTTTGCTGCAAGTTAAATATCTGCATAACAGATGGAGTCTTGAGCATTATTAAACATGTAAGATTTACCAGACATTATACTAAATTGATATTAAGAAGACGAAGTTACCCTGCATCTGAATATATGCCCAACTTAAGTCCCTTGCTGTGAACATAGTCAGCCAAGGCCTTTATGCCAGAAGGAAATGTGGAGTTCTTAGGTACTAGAGCACCCTGAAGTTCGTGTTCGGTAAAATTAAATAAATAAATCAGGACTCAGTAAACATAACAACAAATTTAATTCGTAGTTTATGATGGTGAGGGTCTGAACCTTTCCGTCACGATTGATTTCAGCCCAGCAATCATCTGCAAGAACAATAATCAAAATGCTCAGGCATTTTACATCTGTATTTTGTATTCTATGCATAAATCACGAAATATTCAGTAGAATGTGAAGTGACATCAGGGTAGAGATATACCAATATTGACATACTTGTAACCGAGCTTAGAAAGACCAGTCGAGACCATAGCATCAGCTGGAAGAACACACAAACAAGCAATCAAATTTTCAAATTGCAACAGTGAGGAACAAGAAGGTACAAGAACAGCAGTACACATTTCAGATAGAACAAGGGAAAGAAACAGCAAGAATTTCACCTGTTTCTCTGATCATTCTCTCATCAATCATACAGTTGAAGTGATTCCAACTATTCCATCTGACAAACAAATGAACATCATTAGACCATCGACTTTTTACAGTATTCTAAAACATGATTCAAGGCGAAAACATCAGCATTCTTCCCTACCATATGACAGTTTTTAGAACACATAGCAACAAAGAACTGTACTTAACACACAGGGCTTTCGGAGATTTAAGGGCCATGTGCCATAAGTTAAATTAGAGTCCGAATAATAATATATTTTTATAATGAAAATAAAATATAATATTTAAAAATGTTAAAATAAATATTGTTACTAGTATATACATTTATATAATGAAAAAAAACATATTTTATATTAAAAATATATTAGTAAAATAATATACATAAAATGTTTGAAGAAATAAAACAATTTAAACATGAGATACACATTAATATAACAAAAAAAATCACATTGTTGGTCTAAAAAATAGGTTGTTCCAAAAAAATATACGCTCTCTGTCTCGAGTTCATCTTCATACAGGTCGGATACAAGTATTAAGAAAAAAGTGAATAAAGTAGGAGAGATTATAATAAAATAGTAAAAAGAATGAATAAAGTAAGATAAATATTGAATAAAGTAGAAAATAAGAATAAATAACAAAAAATTTATGACCAGACTATACTATTTTAATAGCCAATTTAATGACGTATAACACATGAATATATTCTACATTCTACAGTATCGAAAAAATATGGGGCCCCTAAGTTTAGTGGGCCCTGTGCAGGCGGGCTCCCGCACAGGCCTTAGCCGGGCTGTTAACACAGAAGCCTAAAAAAGAATCAAGAAACGATCATCTTACCCCATTGGAGGAGTAGAACCAAGCCCGTTGGCGAGCAAAAACCGCCTATTCGAATCATAACTAGCAAAAGCACAGGATATTGTTGAACTTATGATCAGCAACAAGAAGCAAGTAACAGCCAATGACTTCATATTTTTAGTTTTTACACTGAACTACAAGTAAAAGAAAACCGGATAAAGTGAAGTGAAGTATGCAGAATCAGGCATATATAAAGGTGAGGATTTTATTCAAGTTTTGAAATCCCAAAGAGATAAGAACAATGAGTTATTTTTCGTTCTGTGCTTTCTGATACTGATGCAAATTCATTAAAGTCAGGTTTCTTGATGTTTACTAGTCCAATCAAACTAGTATTATAAATTGGTTTGGCTTCTTCTTCTGTCACTTTTTCCCGACACGGATCCTTATTCAATTTTTTGACTGAACTGTCATGATTTGATGATTTGATAATAATTGCTAATCATGATTATTAGGATATCATTTATGTTCATTAAAATTTAACAGAACTTGGAAAGAAATTGACGTTCGGTGTTTATTATGACGGATGGAATTTTATCTGATCTTATCATCGAGTTATTATGGTAGAGTTTCATGTCATCACCCTTAAAATGTATACTCCTACTTGTCTAGAAATCTGAAATCTAACAGACAGTTTAGCACGGTTGGAGATAGAATTTGAGTATCAATGTTATAATTATAATTAAATTGTGTTCAAATTCAATTTCAATTAAAACGGTAAGGGTCAATTGTATCCGAACCATTCTTTTTAAGTCATTATACCAGTTGTCTAAGAGTTGTAAAAAAAAGGTACTTTTTCTAATTTGATTGGTATGTTTGAGTGAATGATTAAGACCGACAAAACAAAACAAGTGTAATTTAATAACACCTCTTGGAATATAATTAAGCTATGTGAACTAAAATTATACTATCAAGATATTGTAAACCCAAGTTTTCTGATGGTTCAACTAATTGAGAAGAGTAATTTTTTACAAATCAAAGGATGGGAAGAATGATTTTTTCATTAGATACGAAAATTTTATTTCTTTTATTTATGATATGTGGATTTTTATTTAGTGCATGTGAAATTTTACGTACTGTATATGATTTTTATTTAGAGTCTGTGAGTTTCTACGTGGGTTTTTATTTTGCCTGTGAATTCTTACGTACTGTTTTTGGATTTTTACATTGTATGTGAGTTTTTATTTAACGTATGTAAGTTCTTACGTTGTTTGTAACTTTTTATTTAGGGTATGTAAATTTTAATATTAAAAATGTGGTGTGAAATTTTCATATCTAATGAAAAAATCGCTACTTCCCTAAACTATCTCGAATTATTTTTCTACAATCTATTTATAAAATCCTAAAAGTTAATCATAGTGTTTGCTCGGGACATGTATCTTAGGTGGCAAAATTGAGAAAAAATTGCACGAAACAATATATACATTGGTTTGTGAAGTTAATATATCACCAAAGATCATCTTAAAAACAAAACGTCGGGACATTACTGATATATAACTTCTGATGATTCATTAAATTATATATGTTTTTATAACATTTCAAAATTTCAAAGACTTATATCGAGAAAGCTATTCGTATAAATATAAGATCCAACTTTTTGTAGAAATTCATCTATAAAATTCACTAGAAATTCTCCACGGATTTCCGAATGAGATAAAAATGTATGAGAAAGGCCACCTCTTGTTGTTGGTACGGTGGGAAAGAACATTAGAAAGAAAGAGCATCGATGATTTAAAACAAGTGATGAATCGGCTTCTATAACATATGTTATTAACACTTTGTAGTTCTATCTATTTTTAGACTGGGTTACTATAGAATATTCATCAATCATATAAAACCATAAATAGAGTTGTAACTAATATCGAGAAGTTTGCTTATTTCAAGTCTTGTGATGGAATTGTATTTTTAGTAATCTTTTTTAATTAAAGAAGGCCCATGATAACCATGATTTTTATTTTTTAATATTTTGGTTGAGAAGTTATAAGAATTAACCAAAAATACTAAGAATATACTAGTAGCTAGAATCATCTAATCATGTTTGTCCTCCTCAAATTCTCATTCAAGGACCACCTTGAAGTTTTGTACACATAATGGATTACTTACTTAGTGGTGCCTTTTCTCCCAGCACATGAGGATTGCACACATCGATCATCACTGTGCATTACAAAGCTAATCTAAAGAAAGTGAAATGCACTGACATATTATTGAACAAGTGGTAGGCTCGTTCAATTGTATGTCACTAATCATTGATAAATATGTAAAGTAAACTTTAAACTAACGTGGTAAAATTTAAAAATTTTATTATATATTTAATTTTTAGTCCAATAACTATATAACGTAATTACGTAAACAAGAAAATAAATATTTACTTGTCACACTAACTTTCCAGATAGCAATTTTAAAGCCTTGAAGCTTCTTTTTGAATCCGTTCGTCAAACACCTCGAACCGTTCATCATATATGATATGTGGAACCCAATAATACATCATGATCTGTATCCCGAACCTCGGTATCCACAGACAATCGATTCTACCGAAGAACGTTAGGAGTTCCCGTTCGATACTATTTATCCAAATAAACTTTCTTGCTTTAATTAATTAAATTCAATTTAATCTAATTAATCTTTATTCTAATTAATTCATTTACTTTCTAAAAGTATAACAATTAACTAAGTCCGATAATCTAATTTGACTTATTAATTATTTCTATCAAATAGATAAATTCTCAATAACGGTAAATTAAATATTCATTAATACAATTAATATTTAATTCACTCTAATACTCGAATGTAGAATCATCACCTTGTTGTGTGATCCATAAGGCCTTATGTAAAAGAGCATTAATCTAATTAAATTTTAGATAAAATCCTAAACAATTTACTCAACAATCTTAATACATAAGAAACGTTTGAAAGGAATGCAAACCACTTGTAATGTAGAGCTCATGATGATACGGTCCTTCCATTCGCGAACACTCGATTAAGTCTAGAACTTGAATTCGTGTTGTAGACGCTCTGAATCTACAATAGAAAAAATTAGGGTTTTGATTTTGGGGGCACCAGCGATCTGCAAGACAACAAGAAAGAAAATGCTAGAACGTAAGATCCAAATGGGACACTGGTGTGGTACCAACCGAGAGGACTCCGACGCTCAAGCTAGTAAGTATGGAATATGTGGAATAATAAATAAGAAAGTGACAGAGAGTACTTATCATGTTGGGAATGTGATAGCTTTTCTAGCGGTTAGAGGCGGGTCGAGTTGAGTCGGTAATGGAAGGAGTCAAGGTGTGTGTAACGGGATGAGATTGAGATGATGTGATAGTGGCGTTAGGGAGGAGAAGGTCTTCAGAGAGATGGAATGTGGATGATGAGGTAGGCGATGAAATGTATTGCAGAGATCACTTTCTAGTAGCTAGGGTTTTGCTAGTGCTTGTAGTTGCTCGATATCAGATAATCTTCTAGGGTTTATCTCCTCCTCCTTTTATAGAGATAGTTGCAACACCTCCTTACGGGTTGACTATCCTACCATCCCTTCTTTGTTGGGATTTAGTTGGAGACCAAGGTTTCAGTTGGAGAAGGACTCTCTCCACTCTCCAAGTTCCCGTAACGACTCCTTAGAAGTTGGGTGTCTGCAAAGAAGATTTCTCCCAAACCTCTTTGACTTGTAACTGCTGGCCCCTAGATAATTGAGCTTGGGCTAGCCGTATTGACTAGACTAATCGATCAAGGTGACCTCGTTGGTTACATGAGTAGGTCTAAGTAGACTTCACTCTAGAAGCATCTAGTGTAAGCATGCTAGACAATGTGGATTGATCCGGATCATTTTATTTGAGATGATTCCATGGTGTCTCCGAGCTATGAATTAAATTGGCATAACCATCATGTTTTGAATTAATGGGACCGCAAGCCCATTAAAGTATGCGACTATGAATTGGGCCTAAGAATTGATAGATAATTGGGCCTTGCTTCCAAACACTCGGACTAATATTAGCTGGAGATAATTCTATAACATATTTTTATTATCGCAGTTTGTTCCCTACTTTTTAAGTCGAGTTTGTCGAGTCGGAGAGTATTTGTCTATGTTGGAAAATAAAAATACTAGAGTGTTATAATCAGTTTGATCGAGAATGGTAGAGCCGATAGCAAGATGAGGCTGGTTAATTCTAAGTGGAATTTCACTTATTTGGATGCAACATGGACCTGTACACTGATTCAGTTAGGCGTAACAGGCCCACAGGCCCATTTCCATTTACACCCTACTGTCCAAGTTGTGTCTGAAAGTAGAAAACGGAGAGATATGCCTTCTGCTTCCAGTTCCGCTCTCAACACGGGTGTGGAGGAAATGTCAAGAAATTTATTCAGCTTTCACCTCACTCGTGAATTTGAGTTTCGGCCTCGTCACTTTTGGATTCAAGAAGCAAAGAGTATTTGGAAGTTAAAGGGGGGAGAAGTAGTAGTCTGTCCGTTCGACTTCAGGCTCGAATCGAACTACGATGAAGAGTGGTCGCGCGGCTTGAGGTAGAGTTTCGGTTCGTAATTCGTTGACAGGAGCTCGTGATTTCCGGCGAGCCGTACCGTGGGTGGTGTGCGCGTGGAGAGAGGCAAACTCGGATCTGGATTTGCGAGAGGATTTTTCGGTCAAGGTAGGCGGTGTGATTTGGACTGAGGTGAGGAGTGATTGCTTCTTTCCCTCTTTTCCTTTTTTTTGTTTTGTTTATTACTTGATGGCGTTCTCCTAACTCTTTCCCTCCGCCTCGTTTCTGGTGGAGTAAAAAAGCGCGCGCTGTGTTTGCGAGTTGCCCATCAGGCTTTGGTCGGAGCTCAACTGAGAATTTCAGAATTTTAGTAGCAAAATTCAGGTTTCGAAGCTCGTTGCAAGGTGGAGATTGGGATCTATTTTCGGCTTGAATTTTGTATTTTTGTTCCAAGGTTTTCCATTGTAAATTCACATATGCTGATGCTATTTTAGGGATGAAATGTTTGGATTTCTTTAGTATGAAATGCGAATTCTCTTTGTAAGAAAATATTAGTTTCTCTATACGAGAGCATGTAGTTGTACATTGGGACGTAATTTTTCATCACAAGAAAATCTTATTTCCCGTTAGGAGCGCATGTAACAAATTGGAATAATGCAAGTTGGATAATCAAAAAAATTAATTGGAATTTATGTTTGAATGGTAGATTTTGGTGTACATGTCTACATGATATTTAATGAATTGTGTTCAATGATTTTCATGAAAACCCAAATGCGAATGAAGAAATCCCACTAGATTTAGACATGTAGGTCGACTAGAAATTTATGTCTAGACTTACATGTTACCAGGATTTTTAGAACGATTGGAACTTTGTGCCTCTACAATATTTTATACCGTTAGGACAGCTAGAGATTTTTTGAGTCGGCTAGGACTTTTCATGTCGTCCTAGGACGACTAGGATTTTTCATGCCACTAGGATTTGGAGATTTTGGGGCGGCTAGAATTTTTAGTGCGACTATAACTTTTCCAAGTCGTTAGAATTTCTAGTGCGAATAAAATTTTTATTGCGACTAGAACTTTTCCATGTCGCTAGAATTTCTAGTGCGACTAGGATTTTTAGTACAACTAGAACTTTTCCATGTCGCTAGGATTCCTAGTGCGACTAGAATTTAAGGGCGGCTAGGATTTTTAGTGCGACTAGAACTTTTACATGTCGCTAGGATTCTAGGATGGCTAGAACCTTTTGGAGCCACTAGGATTTTAGTGCGACTAGAACTTTTCCATATCGCTAGGATATTAGGACGGCTAGAACCTTTTGGAGCCGCTAGGATTTTTAGGCGGCTTGAATTTTTGTCTCGCTAGGATTTAAGGGTGGCTAGGATTCTTTCATGCCGTTAGGATCCTAGGACGACCAGAACCTTTTTGGATCCGATAGGATTTAAGGGCGGCCAGGATTCTTTCATGCCGCTAGGATTTTTCAATGTCTCTAGGACGACTAGGATTTTGTTTTTTGAGCGGCTAGAATCTTTAGGTCGGCTAGTACTTTTTAAAGTATCTAGGACGACTAGAATTTTCGGTGCCGCTAGAATTTTTGGCTGGCTAGGACTTTTAATGTCCTTAGGACGACTAGAATTTTCTTTCATGCCACTAGGATTTTCTCCACAACAACATCTCTTGTTGGCATCTCTATTTTCCTTTGTTTTTTTTTTCTCTCCAGTGGATGGATCATGATGCTTTGTTTGTCATACATGAATTCAATAAGCATGTTCATTTGTTGGCTTTTGTATGTAATGCCTTTGTGTGGATTGTAACTTTTTTCTGTCTGCTTGGATAAATAAATAGATGGCTCAAGAGATACCTCCTGTTCGACCATTGGTAGTGTCTGACACTTCTGACACAAATGAGTCTGTAGATCGTAATATTGTTTGTGATGGTGAGTCGGAAGATATTCCTTACTTCCGAGGGCGGCTGGTCGCCGTACTGATGTCTTAGGTGAGCCTAAGAAGTATATTTTTACCACTGATGAGAAGGGTATCAAGATTCTAAGGGAGTGGTATGGATTGTCACCCCTTGCATTGGTGCGTCTAGCTTGGCCGGGTGAGGCTGCAGATTACTTTATCCCCGAGGAAGTATCTCTTTATGAGAGAGAATTTTGAATTGGTCTTAGGCTTTCGTTTCCTAAGTTCATCTCAGACGTGCTCAAGTTCTATGGTTATGCTTCGGCCAACTGATACCTAATGCTTGGAGAATTCTTCTGTGGGTCCTTGTTCTTGGTGAGACCAATGGTATCCCTGTCTCTCCTTCCACTATTCATTATGCTTATTTTCCCAAGATGTTCCATGGTCGGGTCCGGCTGAATGCTAGGTTCGGGAGGAATCTCATACTGCACCCTGACAAGGAACCTAGCAAGCGCCAATGGAAGGAAGAGTTTTTCTAGGTGGGAGAGGATACGATGTTTGGTTGTGAAAGTGTCAGTTCCACTTCTCCAAGAACCTGCTTGGAATGGAGCTCCAAGCAATCGACTACTGAGACTGAGTCTGAAGACCTAGGTCGCGAGAGCGTGGAGAAGATTTTGGATATAGATGAAGATGAGAGGAGGTCCACCGTTTTGTTGACTCCTCATATGCTAGCTCCTGCTAGCGCTTGGGCAGCTGTGGTTCATGATTCTAGAGGTAATTCCCTTCTTATTTCAATGTTTCATGTAGTTCCATTTGAGGGCTTCTTGAAATTATACGTGTTTTTTTTTTCTTTTTTCAGTTGGTTCCTTAGCTTACGCGAATTAGTATTGTCAAACCATGAATGATTGAATGGCCCATAAACAAGTTTGGGAGGAAGATGGACCATCTCCATCTATGGCTAGGGCGGCTAGATCTGGGACGTTTAGCAAGTTGTGCCAGATGGTTAAGGGTAAGAAAGCAGGCTTGGGGGATAACTTGGGAGTTGACAAGCAATCCCGGCCGCCTGTTGGAGCGAGCTTGGGAGTGGATAGACCATCTCCATCTAGTGTTAGAGTGGCTAGGTCAGGGACCCATGCTAGGTTGCACTGTATCAAAGAGGGAAAGAGGGTGGTTGGAGTTGAGGCAACTGCTAGATAGGTGCCCAACATGAGTTTGGTGATATCCGATCGTCGTGTTCTAGAGGATCAAGGAGAGAGGGCCCGGACGAGGTGGCCAAGAGGGTCAGGTTTGCACCTGGAGTTGAACTCCTCTTTAGTCCGTCTACAGGTTATGGATTAATGGAGCCGCACATTGAAGAGGGTATGAGGAGCCTTTCTGACATGGATGAGTCCACGACATCTACAATCACCCTTGATCATCTCCTTCAGGTAAACTATTTTCATTACAACTTACGTCTTATGTTGTTGTTGATTCATATTTATGACTTTTCTATAATTTTGGCAGGGTGCCCAAGCGGCCATGTATATGGGTGAGAAGATAACGTTCCTTCTCAAGTATGAGGCTAAGTCTGCGTTTCGCGCAGTTAAGCTGGAATTTCATGTAAAGAACTTGGATGAGGAAGCACTCAAGGCTAGAAAGGAAGTTAATGGTTTGAAAATGGAGTTGGAAACTTTAAAGGAGGAGCGCCTCATTGAGATGAAAGACTTGAAGGAGAGACACCTTTTGGAGGTGACTTTTACTAACCACAAGGCGACCATGGAGGCTCGTAGAGACTTGGTGCTTGATATCACGAGGGAGATTCACGATGTCGGATGCAGAAGAAGAACTCGAGGACTGTGATTTGTTGCTGAGTATGGACCATAGTGGGTAGTATGTCATTGGACCTGATGGTCGTGTTGTTTTTAGTGGTGATGATGAGTAGAACTTTTATTATCTCTTTTGCTTAGTTGGATCCATCCTTAGGTATGTTAGCATTTGAACTTGTTCCATACCTGTATCCGCATATGTTTAGCGATGTCTTTATTGTGTTTCACATTTGGATCGGGATCATTGGATTATGATTTTTTTGTAGAAGTACAATGAACCATGATGTATGGCTATGTGTTGTGTTTGTGTCGTCTCTTATGAGTATTGCATATATTTTTTTAGTTAAAATATGAGAATACAATATTGTACATAAGAAATATGTCTAGTAGTATTTGAAGTAATATGTGAACATTTTAAGGTGCCACTGTAACAGCAATCTTAAGCGACTACATCAATGCAAATTCATTTGTGATTTGAGTACTATCCACTCAGCATGACATACATGCAGGGGTTGTTGAGATAAATAATAGTCTAGTATTTATGGAAAATATATCATCTAGCATGTGCATAAGGTCGTAAAGATGAAAAAACCTACTTGACATCCGAAGACTTGCAATGGTTCCAAATGCTTGATAGCCATCCAATAGCGTCAGGAGGGTAGAGTTACATATTCCCAACTCTTTGCTTCTACCCTAGTTTGTCCCCAATCCAAGTGCTGGTTTGAAAAACTAGTGCTTGGACTCTTAGCACTAAATTTCTCTCCGTCTAGTGGACTTATCCTCCACTTCAATAATGATGTAGAAGGACTGGAGCTTGGAATCTGGATTGTATCTGGCTGCATCTGTGAGGAATATCTGTTAGTATTTTGATCACTCAGCACAATGACTTATCCTAGTTTTAGAAATGTGTTTAGTACTCTAGGTCAGTTGACCATTGTAAAGAAGAAATAAACCAAGTATGATAGTTTTTAGAAACCTTGTAATAGGATGTTAAGTCTCTGAATTAGCTCGAAGAAGACCAAGAAGGAGGCATCCAAGCAAAGGAGAAAACCTTTTGCACAAAGGTATCTGATGACAAAGGAGGTAAGTCTCCTCAGATAGTTGCTTCCAGAAAGTCATGTGAAGATTTGTGTTTTGTTGACAAAATACAATCACAACAAGTTTCTGAGAGATGTAACATGTGATGCTTCAGAAAGCTACATGCATCCGTTGAGACTACATGACTAAATATAGTACACTGCATTTAATGCTGGACATAAATACCACTATCCTTCCGCAGAACTCTCTGAAAAGAGAGATACGCATGGGAGTACTAACTTCAAGATATGAACGGGTTGAATTTGAAATATATCTAACATATACTATTCAAACGACTATAAAATTCACCTATAAATATCACCACTTAGAAGCTGAGAAATACACACATGAACTACGATCATATCAACTATCAAGCAAGTATTCTCTCAAGCATTCTTACTACAATTCTCCAAGCTATCTTTTGCGACTAATAAGCTCGAGAATCACTAGTAGTTATAAGTGTCCTGAACCTTCAACAAGCAGTGTATTTTATGAAAGAGTTGAATTATTGGATAACTATATGAGATTCATTCTTTTGAACAAAATCTCACAAACTTGGGTCAGTTAAAGAGAACCTACCATATACTGAACAAGTATATCAAGTAGTGTCATTTTCTTCAAGCTCTCTGGACATAGTTGAAAAGTTATAAAGAGACGCTCACCTGACAATCAACATATAAACAACACCATCAAGGCGTGGAGTACAATAAGTACTGAATTTGGGAAATCAAGGAATAACTCCATGGTTATCTTGAGTACATGAAGTACTTGGCTCTAGGAGTTGGGGAACAACTCAGGGGGAACATCTGGTTGGGAACCAATTGTTATAGGAATCTTAAAATATGATCAATTGTAAGGAGAAATCAATTATAAGCTCTAGTGAATTCTAGGTCTCTGAACGCCGAGTGGATTTGTTGGAGGATTACGCCAACTACAAATACCACTATACTTGCTGTGTCATTTACTTTCTGTATTTACATTTTAGGAACACACACACACATTTACTATTTCTAAGCACAAACTCATTTATCTATCGCATAAAGACTTCCACTATCTGATTATAAGTATCATATACCTTAAGTATCTGAGAAATCGTGTTTATCGACAAAAGTTTGAAAAGACTATTCACCCCCTCTAGTCTTTTCATTTGCCATTATCTAGACCAACAAGTGGTATCAGAGCAGGATGCTCCAAGCCTTCTGCACTGAACCTCGGTCTAGGTAAAGGTTTTTGTCGCTTTCCGAGGACGTTTTTAATTGTGTGTTAAGTGTGCAGGTATGCCTCTGAGTGATGCTCCGATTCTGAAACCCGAGAATTACGAGAAATGGAAGAATAACATGATGCTGCATCTTGAAGCAATCAGTGATGAGATGATCTATGTCATCAAGGAATGACCAATCAGAATCAGACAGCTCTGACATGTGATTGGAGTATCTGATTGTCGGTGAAACGCTGATGCTGAAGGTAGTAATACTTCCACTAGTAATAGTGGTCGTGCTGTTGCTGGACAAGTAAAGTATGAAGACAAACCTCGTGAACTCTGAACATCGAAAGATACCAAGAGACACATGTTGGATGGTCAAGCTCGTAACATCATCATTCGTAAACAGTGCAAACTGTGGTGTGCAAAAATGACAAAAGTTTCCTGGCAATTGATTAGAGAAATCTGTGCCGGAACTGAGAATCCAAGGAAAACAAGTTTGAGGTTCTGAAGTTTAAATTCCAAAACTTCGAACAAGGTCCCACTGAAACTCTGGAAGAACTTGATTTTCGGTTTACTACTCTCATGAGTGATATGGCTGCACTTGGAAAAAGTGACAGATACTCAGATTCCGAGAAGGTAAAAACCATCGTCAGAAGTTTGAACCAAAATTGAGAGCAAACCCACTACTTCTACTTCAATCAGGGAATGCCCCAAATCACTTCAGCGGAACTCTTTTCACATTTGGCCACTGTAAACTATGAGACAACTCAAAGAGGATTGGCTGCAATTGAAAAATTGCAGAGTGTTGCTCTAGTTACTCAAGGTACTTCTGAAAAGAAGGATACCAAGGAAGTGTCTGAAGAAAATGCTCTTGCCAAACGTCACATGAAATAATATGTGAGTCAAGAGATTGAAAGGAGAAAAGCAAAAGAGAAGCTGAAGAAGCATCTCGGTCCTAACTATCATCAGTACAAGAACATTTAAAAAAAATCTCTGAATAATCCTGCTCAGAAAGATGTTAGTACTGAAGTATCTGAGATTGGAAATGACATCTGCTTATATTGTCAGAAACACGGTCACTCCAAACGTGATTGTCCTACTTTCAACAAGCTTAAGACGGGTGACAAAAATGAGAGAAGAACTTTCAAAAGAACTCAGAGGGCATTGCTCACTGAAGAGAGAAAGAAGATCCAAATTCAACTTGATGCTCTGGATATTGAGTCAAATTCTGAAGATGTGGATTCAGAGCATAGAATTCTGCGAAAAGGAACTCTCTTCATTGAGGATATCCTAATCTTAAGAGTGTTTTGTTAGTTGATGGCCTAATAACTAACTTTGTGAGCATAAGTTATTTGTGTGATGATGACATAGAAGTTAAATTCGATAAAGTCTCTGGATATTTTTACACTTATGCAAATCAGAAGGTTATTATGACAGGTACAAGGTCTCATGACAATTGATATGTGATGACTGCCTCTCAAAACTGCAACCTTGCAACAAAGGATGATAATAAGATATGGCACAAGAATCTTGGACATGTGAATTTTAGGAATCTGGTGAAACTCGTCAAACTTGGAGTTATCACAGGAGTGCCAGAACTCACAAACACTGGGAAACATGTTTGGGAAGATTGTCTAAGTTGTAAGCTAACTAGAGTTGTGAATCCTTCTCATCAAACTAAAGGACAACAAATAGGTACATTTAATTGCTTTGAATTCTTGCATATGGATCTCATGGGTCCAAATAAAGTTGAAAGTCTTGGAGGTACATGGTACGTCTTTGTCATTATTGATGATTTTTCTAGTTTTACTTGGGTAAACTTTCTAAAAGAAAAATCTAAAACTTTTGTTTTTTTCAAGATATTACATGCTAGCTTTAGTACTTTCTACTCCGTTGTGGTTCAAAGAATTAGATCTGATCATGGTAAGAAAGTTGAGAATCAATCATTTGTCAAATTATATGAATTGAAAGGTCTCTTTGTTGGATATTCTCTCAATTGCCATGCTTGTAGAGTTTATAATCCAAGGACCCAAACAAGAGTTTATAATCCAAGGACCCAAACAATTCAAGAATTTGTGAATGTTACTATTGATAATGCTAAGTTATTTTCACAGAAGAACAAAGAAATAGGTACAATGCAGGAAACATGTACTACTTATGAAAATGCAGGTACTGAACCAGAGCAGGAAGCTGAACCTGAGTCCTTTGATGCAGTTCAAGGGGATAGTGTCAATGTTAACAACAATATTGACTCAACATCAAGTTCAACATTGTTGACTGAAAGCTCAATCGATGACACTATTCCCGAGGAAGAAACTGAATCAATGACAAATAATTATGAACCTGAACCTTGGACAAACTCTCTGGACAGTACAAGGAGGAATTCCCACATGGTTTTCGAAGAGATCATCCAAGCACTTAAGTGATTGGTAGCTCGAGTGGAAGGACATTAAGAGGTAACACTAGAAAGAATTACAAAGCAATGGTCAGGTATGCTACACTATGCCAATCTGTAAGACTCTCTTGCCATGTCTCTCTTACTGAACCAACAAATGTGATTGAAGATGTGCTAAATGAACTCCATCATTTCCAAACTAGTGAACTTCGGATTTCTGTTTCTAGACTTTTTGATGTCATAGGTGCTTGTTTGAGTGGCTATTTTGATAAAGAAGTTAATGTGAATCAACCTAAAGGTTTTGAAGATCCAAGTCATCTTGATTATGTGTTTAAACTACATAATGAATTGTGTTGTCTAAAGCAAGTCCTGAAAGGATTCTTAGTTGACTTTGACTTCAAAAAGGGGGAGAGAGATCAAACTTTGTTTATCCATATGAAAGTTCTGTGCATTACTCATACCTATATTAATGATATAGTTGGGTGATTATATTCTCTGAATAGAGATTGGTGGTGATTTGCATCTAGAATCGATAGATAAATTCGTCTAGCTCAACAATTATAATTGTAATGCTATATTTCATGTTAATTAATAATTTAAAAAAAATATAGTTTTTGGTTCAACTAACACTGTCATGATTGATCAGTTCTTGATAGATCAGTTTGTTCAAGCTATGACAGGTACATTTGAAATAAACATAAATGAAGAATTTAGTTTCTTCTTTGGACTACAAAGACATGATGGTTTATTTCTGTCACAGCAGAAATATGCAAAGAATCCTATAAAAAAGTTTGGATTAAATAGTGCAAATAGTGCAAATCCTGGGAACATTTCCTTGGCTATTGCTCTCAAACTCAGCAAGATTAATGTTGGGAAGATGTTGACCCAACATTGGAGCGATCAATGATTGGAAGCCTTTTATACCTCTTTGTCACCATACCAGATATCATACTCCCAGTCTATATTTATGCCAGATATAAATCAAACCATAAAAGCTCTCACCTGACTACTTAAAGAGGATTCTCAGGTATGTGTCAGGAATTGTTAATTTGGGATTATGGTTGGCATGTAATTCAAACGCTAATCTGGGGTGATTTAGTGTTTCTGATTAGGCTAGTAATCTTGATGATATGATATCTACTAGTGGAGGTCTCTCTTATCTTGATCATAATCGTGTGCCTTGGTATAGCATGAAACATAATTGTGTGCTGCATGAGTATAGTCTTGAAAGTGATACCCTCTTGATGTTCTGTGATAACCTTAGTGCCAGTCATATTTCTAAGAACCTTGTCCAACATTCACACACTAATCACATTGTCATTAGGCATATCTTTCTAAGAGACATGGTCAATAAGCAAGTCATTGACATAGAGCATATAGAAACCACAAATTAGCTAGTAGATATCTTTACCAAACCACTGGATAAAGAGAGATTTTTTCAGTCTAAGAAGGTCTCTTGGTATGTGCACTTTTTGATTTGCAATGGTAGCTGCAATGTTGACTTAACATCACGGTCAACATTGGCAGTCTGTCTTTTAGTGATGCTTTTTTTTTTCTAATTAGTTTGCGTTCTATGTGGTGTGCTTTGTGTGCTCTTGTGTTGTCTGTGTTTGTTCTCAACTTGGAAGCTCAGGGTAGTGATGCTCAGGGTCTGAAAGATTACTTGAAACCAAGGTTGACGGGAATTGAGTTTCTTGGGTGTTTGATTTATGAAAAAATTGATGTTGCTTTATGGACTTTTTACTCCTCTGCCTTGATTCGCATCCGATGTTTCACCCTTTGCTGTTTATGGTTGTGGTTGTGCACTGGAACTAGTAGATACAGTCTACTTTTATATTAGGGTGCATGGGGTTCCGGCTGCTAGCATTTGGTGTGATTGTTTTCTTGAGGTGGTTTCTATAAATGTGAGACAAATAATGTGCATGCATTGGGATACTGGGGGTGTATGGAGTTTCGGCTGTCTGCATTCAGTCCTATGTGCACATCTATTTTATTGATAGAGTATGTGATACTGTTGGGTGTATGGAGCTCCGGTTGCTTGCATTCAATGTGTGTCCTACTCACTTTGCAAAAACAAAAACGAAAAAGAAAGAAAAATATCACATGCTACTGTTTCAATTTATTTATTTTGTTTCTGGGGAAATGTTGAGTGTGTTTCATGCTACATTCTATCCACTCTCTCTTGCCTCTAGTATCAGTGGTGTTAATCAGATCTGCATTCCTTGGGGCTTAGTAACTAGCTAACTTACAATAAGAGTGGTCTGGTTTTCCGATGTTGTCATTGTTGGGTCAACATTCTGGTCAACATTGCATGTGCTTGTTGCATATTTGTTGCACATATTTGAAAATATTTTGATTTTTTCTCTCTATGTGACTTATACATGCTTTTGATTTGGGTTTGAGGGGGAGTCAGTTTTCTTATGCATGAGAATGTGCTTTCTTGTTTCTTGCGTATCTTGTCACATCTTTAGATTGAGATAAAATTGACCTCCCTAGGATTTGTTCTTTTATCTCATTATCTTCACTTGACAGATTTTGATTCACTAACCAAATTAATCCTTAATTAACACTTGTGTACAGATTGCTATGTGCTTTCTTACATATTTCCAGGATTATTTCTTTGGTAGCAAATCCCATCCCAAATCCTTTTCAAAATCGGTTTTTAGAGAAAAAGCCCACTAAACTCATTGCCACATATCTGGTTACACACTGCCCCACTAAAAGGCTGAAACACCCATT
Source organism: Plantago elongata (assembly GCA_036897095.1). NCBI lineage: Eukaryota > Viridiplantae > Streptophyta > Magnoliopsida > Lamiales > Plantaginaceae > Plantago > Plantago elongata. Next base: position 26,976 of record JAYMSP010001159.1, read on the forward strand.
TACTATCCCATTTATAGCCTACTTCTACCAACACTAAACCAAAACGGTTCACCTCCTTCATCCATTTTCACCATTGTTGACTCCTTTCCCAAACTACAGTCAACATCATTCCTCAACACTCTCCGTCAATCATGTCAAACCCTCCAAAACCTCTCAGCTCACTACTCAACTACTCCAAAACAACCTATTGACTTCCCCTTCGTGTTGAATCTCTTGAGGTGTTGAAGCTCCTGAGTTTGAGATCCCAACTGAGGAATTGGGTGTTACATCTAAATCTGAAGCCAAAACCCCTTCACCCGTTCATTCAAAGCCTCCATCACCCGTACCATCATCTCCAATTCAACCTGAAATCATTGAGGTAGAATCTTCCCTGTCTCATCCTTCGAGAACAGCTGCTGAAACCCTTGTCAATCTTGGGTCTGACCTTATGGATGACGACACGAGTCCAATTGGTACTGGAGAATAGGCTCAGGATACTACTGGTTCTCCAAGAAACTCCCCGCCCCCGGTATCGAATAATGTGCAGGAAGATATTCCATCTGAGGAAATTGGTAAAGAAAATCTGGAAGCTCAAGCTGAACAAAAGGAGGAAAATGTAGCTAAAAAGGATAAAGAAGTTATTGAAATTGAGGATTCAGGAGATGAGACTTCAGCTATTGAAGATACTCTTGTTGGAGAATATGTGATAGAGGGACCTGACTCTAAGGAAACGGGAAGTGACCATATGGATGTTGATGGTAATGTTGAATCAACATCAGTAGCTGATTCTGAATCCTATGATGTTGAGGAAAGCTCTGATGATACAGAGGAATATGTGGGTGATGAATCTGTTGGTGACACTGATAGGGATTCCATGGATGAGGAGGAAGTTGTCCCTCCATCTCAAGAGGAGATTCCTGCTGCAAAGGCTCAAGCAACCGGTTATGGGTCTGATTGGGAAGGTGATGCTCTTAACTTCTCTTTTTATGCTCAAGCTAATCTAGATAAATATCACACTATGAGAAATAGATTCATAGATATTGAGAAGTTCATTGATGAAAAGTCCCTTTGAGTCTTATAATCTGGTGAATTTTCTGAAACAAGAGAAAACTCTACGATGTTGTGACTCAATATGAGCCCTTTGTGCCTAATGTTGTGAGAGAGTTCTATGCACATTTGTCTGAAAATTTTGATAAGATTGGTGGTGGAAAACACCACTGTGTTTACTTGAGAGGAGATGTGATGCTAGGGATATCACTGATGTGTAGTATAGAAACATGGTTGAGGTTGAAACTCCTGTAAATGTTACCAATGATGATATTGCTAGGGAGTTAACATTGGAAAAACTTCATACTTGGCCAGCCACTGGTTCTATGGATCTAAAGTTTTGTTCTTCTTTGGTCTCTGTTCTGGCAAGAATCTGTTTAGTCAACTGGTTACCATCCTCTAACAACAACAAGTTGAGCAAGGAGGCTGGAATGTTGCTCTACAGGATCAAAATGGGATACAATGTGAATTTGGGAGAAAGGATACTCCAACATCTGAAGAAGTTCAAAAAGAGAGGTTCCAAGGGTCATCTCATTCTTCTTGCTACCATCTTTTCCATACTAAACCTACATGATCTGATCATTGATGATGAGGAAGTTTATCACAATAATTTTGAATTAATGTCTGTGAATAGACAATTATTGGAGACCTCTAACATGATTTGTGATCTTTCTTGGGTTGATCCTGATGATCCAGTTGCTATGGATGTAGGCAATGTGCCTGTTGTTGTTGCTGCTGCAGATATTCCTAACCTAGATGTTGCTGGTCCTTCAAATGTTGTTGCTACACCTTACAATGTTGAGGTCAATGTTGACAACTCTGTTGACCCAACACATGGTTCCAGTGTTGAATCTCATTCTGCAGGAACACTCTCTGAAGGTGATAAGATGGTCTTGTTGCAGATCAAGGAGTTGAATGCTCTGAATGTCAGACTTCAGGAGTAAATCACCAACAATATGAAGTTTAGGGCCTTTTTTGAATCTTCTCTTTCCTCACAAAATGGGGGAGATTGGACTTGAATGCATTTTTAAATTTCTATGAACTCTAATTATTTTTGGTCTGTAATAGTTAGTAACTCAGTACTCTCTGTTCATTATTTTGATATCTGCTTAAGGGGGAGATTGACTATTAAGGGGGAGTTAATTCTATTTGCTTTGCATGCTTATTTTTCTCTAATGGCTTGCCTTGTGTTCTTTCTAATGTTTTGTGAACAAAGCCTAAGATTAAGGGGGAGATTGAAAGTGTCATTGCATAATGCACTTTATATACTAATATTGTCTTTCTTAATTAGTTCAATGGTTGTGTTTGTTTTAGTGTTTATTTTGCAGGAAACTACCTTGGTAATTGGACTAATTGTTGATCGAAAACTTCCTTTAAGAAGAAGCAAGAGATCGACCACAATATAGAAAGAATCTTCAAGACAAAGACTAGAAGGAAGTATATGGAAAAAGATCTTCAATGTTGAGACAATTTCCTTCCAGTAGTCGGCCCAACAAAGCAAAAAAGAAAACTTCCTTACTGCAGCTGTCCCTTTCATGTTCGAATATGGAGTAGTCAAAGACTATATATAATCGAAGAGAAGCTGCTTCGCAAGTGACACAAAAATACAACGAGACTTTAAATATTCATATCATACTTATGTGTCTTGCTTTACTAAACTTGTACTTGCTATCATACTGTGGATGTTCATAAAACAGGTGTTTGTGAATCATTCGACGTGATAGTGACTAGAATAGGTTCTTTGTCTGAGTTTATTCTAGGTCTAGTTTTTCTGTAAGTTGATCATTCGTTTTGTGATTGATCATATACTCCTTGTCTAATTCCATTATTCTGACTAGTGAAAATTTAGCCTACGACACCGTCAATATATTTTATATATGCTGGCTTGATTTGTGGAATTCTGGTTGTTCATCCGCTGCAATTTATTCTACACAGACAATCATTGTTGACTGCATTGTTGACTCATCACTGGAGTCAACATCTCTTACTGTTCCAATATCAATCCCGGTCCAATAGTTCTAACACCCATGTTTTTCAGGACCGCTACTCTTATTTTAATGTTGATGTAAAACTATCTCTAATGATTTATATGTGTCAAACACATATTCAACCATTTTAAATAGCGACCATACATAGAAACCTATCTGACCATCATCCAATGGATCATGCGGTTATCGTATGCAAATAGTGCAAGTAAAGTTTTAATGGACTTTATCTACAATACTGGTAAATGGGTATATAGTTTATGTTTTAAACATAACCATATCAATTAGCCATTATTTGTATTAGTAGAATATTTTAGTTTTCATTGAAAGCTTACATATGCATCAAATACATTAATGTATTCAAGCTTTAAACTTTGAATAATATTTAATCCATCTTTTAGATTTTATGGCCTTGGGCCATCTTTCCAAGTTCATATCAAATATCCTCTCGATATAGGTTTGCAACTTTATTCTTCTAGGAATATATTTGAAATCATGTTCCTCAAAGACGAATCTATACAATTCAAATTGTCACGATTATTTTGCACAACCTATGGAGCTCATGTATTTTGTGTTAAGGTGTATATTCCAAATTCTATGAGGTTCTCATTATTGTTTCAAACAATCAAGAAAGTTATTCAAGGCTTGCAATCAAATGCTCTCCTTAAGTGAGAGGTTGTGCAATTTAAAAATTGCATGCATTCCTTATGTGAGGGTGGCTCATTCAAAAGAGGTATCCTCAGAATGCTCCCACTAGCTCGGGCATATGACAAAGTGATATGCTCCCACTAGCTAATAGATTATTCAACTTTCCCACTGAATCTTTGTCCTGACTATTTGACAAGTGTTTAACCTCAATGGTAAATTTTGTGGCACTAAAACTATTTCATGTTCCATCTCCTTTATCATTCCAAGAATACATTTGTTATTGTACAAGTAACCCTATTCCCCTGAGATTATAATTCTCATCCACAAATTCATCATTCTTAATCCATAACCATACTTACCAATCGTGTCATTAGTTACAATTATAGGACAACCCTATTACAAATATGTAATATGAAGACAACTTAAACCATAACTATTATAATTTTATCCTAGACTGATCAATATGGTATAAATTGGTAATTAATTGAGTTTTACTCTCATGTGTATTCAAGAAATAAAATATGCAGCGAAGTTTATGGGTTCTACCATGCCAAACGTAGTCATCCCATTTTAATGGAACTTATCATGGTACTACCATAGTCCAAATAGGTTCAGGTTCGTCCAACTAAATAGAACCTATGCCTCTTATAACAATCCACGAATCAAATTCGAGTATTAATCTTATTGACCAAGTCTAGGAGGGTAATACATTCTCAAATTATGCTCTGGTTCATATTATTTCTAAAAAGGATATACGTTGGTCACCTCTCCATTGATGAGATACACAATCTATATGTTTTAAAACATATGGTGTTAAGTAATCTAATTTACTTAACTATGTGGTTCTTTGTCTCACGAATTTAACCAAATTAATAAACCATAGAAGTTGGAAATCTGATTTGTTATATTAGGTCTTCTAATTGTGTTTTCAAAAAGTTATTTCTAATGTCGGGAGCTTCTAATCCACAATCTTGAAGACGCATAACTTTACACTATTAGCCTAATCAATAGTAGGTAAGTTCATTACCTTCTTAACAAGTTTGGAAATGATGCTCCTACACACAGTTGAATAAATGTCTAACATTTTCAATTTAGTATCAATATCTTATATTGAACTAACTTTCTTGAGGTGGATATCATATATCTATTTCACAATTAGTCCTTTCCTAAAAGAAAAAGATATAAGCCTTGCTTTATTCCGAGAATTTAAAAACTTTGCACTACGAATTTATCGTGTTACTACAATCACGATAAATCTAATAATCTTATGGACGTGCTTATATGTTTATCGATCCACGTAAGATGATAAGAGTATATTTAGAATCATTCTTAGTCTACTCATACTTGCTTCATCTTACCTCTTGGCTTGATGGAACATATGTGCTCACTATGAACACACTTCTATCCTTATAGCGGCATCGATAAAATATTCGAGTTAAGCATCATTGCAAGTGTCACTTTACAAGACATCCAATTCACTATGAATTTAATATCAACAATAAGAGACATAACATAATTATTGTCAAACAATGTTCTCTAAGAAACTAAATCCTTTAAATAATAACCTGGTTATTACTTACAACTTGAGAACTTTTGAAGAGGAAATCAAATTCATATGAAAACATAAAATTCATTTTGACTATCATATGAGCATGTGCTCCCACTGACTTTGTCAACTTCACATAGGAGGTTGACCATTACCAGAAGTCCTTGCATAGACTCATTAGCAGGTTTTATAATGACTTTCACATTCTCATATTTTAATGCATGCTACCTATATATTATACTTCACATATCAAATACGCTACTTCGTCCAATATTACTCTTTTTTTTTATTTCATATGAGTGTTTAAGTCAAACTAGAAACGCTCAAAGCTTTCACAAAGCACACACGTATAGATGCAAGTCCAAGACTCACTCAAACAACATATAATAAACGCAAAATAAGGTTTCAACATAAACATATTGGTAAATAAGGTATTCATCTTATAACATCATGACATTTCACAACAACTATATTAAAACATAACATAAATAAAGCGGGAATTAATTTAATTCTAAATAAATAATTCACAACATTCACATTCAACGACTAAATAATCAAGGTCTTATGATTTATTTAGTTCCATTTATTTTATCATATTCAACGACCCATCGGAAGAATACAGATTCATATCTAATCAAGGCTGATCACTGCATTAGTGGAAATGGTAGGTCGCTATACCAATTGTACAATACAACTCTTGGTTGACCAGAACCATTTGTAATCGACGTTCGTAGACACTCTGAGGCGGGGGAGACAAGAGTAGAATAAGTAAGCCAAAATCTCACACGGTACTACACTATGGACCTATGAAATGGGTTCTCGCCTTGTAGACCAGATCAAACACGGGGGTGTAAATACTACATGGACGAAAAAGTCTGAAACACCATTCCATTATGAGGAAGACGTCATTCATCCAAGATGATTCTTATATTAATATTGGGAAACATTTATGTCGGGATATTAATCGCTTAAACAAGATCATACTAGTTCAGGTACAATAATCAAATATTGGGGCCCGCATACCCGAACATGTTAGCCAAAGTCTTAGAAAAGGGAAGATTTTCTCTAAAACTAGGAAAATCATGGTTTTCGCGCGGTCAACACATTTTACGGTCATACCGGCCGAATTAAATTAAAACAGCTGACCGGATCTGTTAAAAATATCAATTATGTTGAATATTAATTATGTAACAGTTTTAAGTCGATTTGTTGATTTTTTAAGATAGTTTATTGTATTTTTAAGAGTACGATAATCAAACTATCTTTTTTCTTCTTGATAGTTTTAAGTTGATACATTTGTGTTTTAATATTTTTCATTGTAGTTTTAAGAGATAATGTAAAATCTTAATTAATATGAACATTTCAAATATTTAGAAATCAGTAACATGTCAAAAAATATTAAAATAGTAACCGATGAATTTAAATAAATAACACAGACTTTTAAAACCACCATATATTGAACCATAATATTTTTGAACATTCTATTGTTACAAACAATATTCAAAGAACCAAAAAAAAAAAGAAAAAAAAAGAGGATGCCTTGTTGCTTGCATGCTGCTTCATCGTAGTGTCTTTTATACACTTCTAGTAACTCTTGCTATGTTACATCAGTGAGACCTTTGAATGATCTTTTGACATCATCATTTTCGATTAAGACCACAACACGTAAGATTAAAAGAATAACATGTACTGTTAAAACCTTGATTTATGTTTCCAAGATAATAGAAGGCTATAATATAGTACCAATTTATTACCACATCTAAAAACATCAGCATAAAATATTAAATCAACAACAAAATCTTTAAAATCTATAATACACATTCAATTAATATATAACAAATACAATAAAAACTATAATATACATATTAAAATAACTAATTATGCATATTAAATCGGTAACATATACCGCTTAACTAGAACCGTCTTAAACCCTAAGCCCTAATTAAACCGTAGCTACGTGGGGTGTTTTCATGTTCAGTTGGTTTAGGGGTTCACCATTATTCTTAGGGATTTAGAACTTGGAATAGAAACCCTAAAAACAATAACTATGTATATTAAATCAGTGACATGTGTCGTCTAAAACTACAATTACACAGTTTATAAGTAACATTTGAAATTATAACACAAAATTTTTAAACCATAATGTATATGCCTAAAAACAATAACATTATATCTTAAAGCTACAATTACACATCTTAGAAGAACCATTTGAAACTATAATGCTAAGCGTTTTAACCGTAACATATAGTTGTAACATAGTAACGTTACATCACAAAATTAGAATTACACATTTTAGAAGTACAATTATGTTATAAGATAAAATCAGTAATATATAGTATTAAATTAGCAACAGATTAATTTAAACTAGAGTATTTTCTATTAAAACATTAACAAGAGTACAACAACTTTTCTTCAAATTATTGACAATGTAAACATTGTTGGTAACTTAAAACCGTAATGTAGGTGGTTAAATGTGTAACATATGATCAAAAAACTATCATTATGAATATGAATCAGCAGAAACCACGATATAAGCTAAATCTGTAATATATATGGTTAAATCAATAATAGATCTACTAAAACTATCCTAAACAATGGCAATTCTCGCGTATTATAAAATGAACTAGCAAAACAATGATAGTAGCTAAAACAACAGTTTAGATGCTTAAAAACATAGCTGATCTTCCTAAAAACCATGTTAAATTGTATTTAAACCAGTAACAGAACATATAAAAAACAATAAGAAGCTGGAATATGCAAAAATAATCAACATAAAAGTTCAAGAACGTACGAATTGATTAACAGGTTTGATATCTGGTATGATTTCTAAATCAGAGCCGCTTCCTTCATCATCGTTGTTGTTTTGTTGATTCGAACTTCGAAATAGTTGAATCTGAACGTTTAAACAACAGATTTGTAGAAATCATGGAGAAATTGATAAAAACTCTCACAAACACAATAAAAACCATATCGCATTCAATAGAAAATGAATTTTGTTATTTATTTGTTACTTGATTCGTCTCCATGGTTGCTTGGATGTTGAAATTCGGTGGAATTGAAAAGAAGACGGCGAGATCCGATAGAAATTGGCGAGATTTGACAGAAGTTCAAGAGAAATCAGAGAAAAATGCAGAAAACACGCACAAACACCTTCCACTGTGTATTTTTTTCTGGTTTTTGGAGTTTCAGCGTGTTTTATGTATATATATATATATATATATATATATATATATATA
>JAYMSP010001160.1:0-35389 GCA_036897095.1 Plantago elongata
GTATATGTACATTTAATTTGTCGGGTTTTAACGGTTTCGGGTTGGATCGGACCCAATTACAGACTTATACGATGCAACTACAAATTTTGTATACAAGAAGAGGTGTTTGACAAATTATAAGGTATTTTTGAATTAATTTACCTTATAAACCTTAAATACTTGACGGTATAGTTTATAATAAATTATTACTATTAGCATATCATGTTTGCTCTTCTTTAATTTTATTTTATTGTAAATGATTACTTTTAATTAATTTTTTTATATATTTATTTTGTATGTACTTAAAAAGAATTGGTATGTCGAGACATTTTATATATGTTTCTTTAATACCTATTAATCCTTCACGGGTCATAAAGTAGTTAATTTTAATTTCAAAGAACCAAGCCTAAAGGGGGTAGGAGGGGACATAAATGCGTATAAACTCCGTACCAAATCTAACAAACCGATAATTCGTTCTAAATAAATGAGAGGTTTCAATAGCCGGTTTCAATCGGTAAAGCGAGCACAATTCCATACACTCTTCCCACCGCCTTTAGCTAAAACCTCACTGCAATTCTCCGATTAATTTTTTCTCCTTCCTTTTCCACAATCATTCTCCATTGATCTTCTCCTGAGGAAACACGAACATGTTCAAGAAGGCACAAGAGGCTAAATCTCAGCAGCGTCTTTCTGGAGCAGACCGGAAGAAGCTCAAGCGAGCAGTCAAGCAGCGATTTCCAAACGCTTCCGATGATGATATTGACGCCTTACTTCCTCCAAAGGTTTATTCGTTTATGTAGATGCATACTGTTTTATTTGAATTCAATTGTTACTTTCGAGATTGTGTTAATTCGTCTGTTTACTTGTTGATTTCCTGAAAGTATTGTTTGGTTTTCCGTGTTTGAGCTGTTGTTGATGCGATTGTTTCTGCTTAGTTATCGTATCTGATACCTTGACTGAAATGAGAGAGTTGAGCTGGATACGAGTACGGATGAGTGTTGTATGAAGCTGCATAAGATTTTGAATACCGATGTTTTTGAAGTGCCATGGTAGCTAGCAGCATTGTGTTGTTGAGTTCATGAGTTCAACATACACGTTTATGGTCTTAAAAAATAAGCATGTATATAACAGTAGCGGCATTTCGTTATTTACTATTTTACGGTCTATGAGTGCTATAATACTACAGTAGATAACTGTAGTAATAGATGTAATTGAGAGCTTCCATAGTATAAGATCTGGAGTCGATGCAATTGTTTCTTCTTAGTTATCGTATATGATACTGTGACTGAAATGAGAAGAGTTGAGCTGAATAGAACACGTAAGCGTGTTGTATGAAGCTGCATAAGAATTTGGTAGCAGCATTGTGTTGTTGAGTTCATGAGTTCAACATAGACGTTTTAGGTCTTAAAAAATAAGCATGTAAATAACAGCAGCGGCATTTCTTTATTGACTATTTTGCGGCCTATGAGTGCTATTATACTAAGTAATAGTAGTAGTAATGGAGAGCTTCCCTATATTAAGATTTCTGGAGTTGAGAAGCTAACTAGTATAAAAGTTTGAGGTTTATTGCTCTGCTGTCTGGTCACATTGTGCAACTTGATGCGAAAATTTGTTTCCTGGTTGAAATTTTCGTACTCTTGTAGCCGGTTGATTTGCACGTGTTCTATTAAAGATGAGTATCATATTATTTCACAGCTTGCTGGCAATTATATTTCGGATAATGCTGGAGAAGTAGAAATGTTATGTTGATATCCGTCTGTTACTTTGGTGCGTTTTGTTGATCTCGGAAGTTGGCCTAGCCTATGTTTTTTATGGGTGTTATGTTTTTCTGTTTTTAGGTAGAACTAACTGTATCCAAGTTTCCAAACCGTGTTCTTGTATATGGTCTGGAAGGTGATTGCCCAATGTTCTATGACTGTGATGGGAGGGGTGCAGAAATTTTCCCTACAGGTAGTACTAATAAAGTAGCTTGTTGTTCTATCTGTATTATTACTAGTTTATATTTTTGAGATTTATAAGTTGTAGAGGATTAAAATTACCTTTATTTCGCCACATCGATGTATTAAATTTTGAAGTGGACAAGATGATGTAGGATACTTGCAACCTGTGCATAACACTTATTAGTCCATATGAAAAAATGCCCTAGGAATAACTCAACTGATGTTCTGCTGTCATAGTGTCGTGTATATATTTTAAGAAACGCTCCATGTATGTGGCTCCTTAGATGGTAGAAAGGAACATTAACTGCTGTTGAAGCAGATTTCTGTGATATCCCTATATTCTTATGCTCCTAGAAAGATCGTAATAATTGTGAATTCGAAATATCAGAGAACCTGCAATGCGTAGAATGGAGGGCACAAAAACTGTGTTGAAGCAGTGTTAGAGTTAGAGAGTGGTATGAATACTGAAAATTTGCTTCATGCTACATATGGCTACTGATTCTTGGTTTACTAAAGAGTTCATTGTGCTCAGCAAATTATTCTGTAGTGGATCTAGGCTGGTGATTATTAAATTTATTACTCGGCTACGTTATGAGTGACAGAGAAACCTGCACTGTAATATTAAACTATGAAAAGGCACACTCGGTAGCTGACTATTTATCAAGTCTTGTATGTTCTACAATTGCGTTATCTAGAGAAGCAAAAATATAAATTCAATATCAATATAAAATAAGGAGGTCAAAAGAAAGAAAGAAAAAAAAAGGTAAGGTTACACTTAATATTCCGTGGAGATGCTTTGACTGATTTCAAATACTACAGAAACCTATGGACATTTCGTTTTGGGCTGCATGTTGTAATACTTCTTGGTAAGTTTGTAGGAATGCTCATTGATTAATTAATGTTATAGCATGTTGAATTCTGCCAGTGATATGGCCCAACAGAAGAATTTTGTTAGCAACCAAAATCTAATCAGTAAAGGCGATAAAAAATCACTACACATTTCTATCGTTCCCCTATTTAATAATTGTAAAGTTGCTTTATGGGACTGCATTAGTTCTGTTCAATAATGTAGCTAATTGTAAACTTATTTTTTGAATTGCATATTGTTTATTATGCCCTGGTAGTCTGGTCATTTGTGAAATTCACAAAGCTCTTTGACCGAGACCCATCTCTTGCATTTGGTGGCAGTTTATGCTCTATGGAAGGTTCCAGATCTCTTGCCTTCTTTTATGCTGAAAGGGGGTGAGGTCTCTCGGTTTATGCTCAGCGGGGCAGATTTGATGTTTCCCGGAATTCAATTTCCCTCGGAAGGTCTACCATCATTTGCTGCTGGTGAGCCATGGTCTGTAAAAGTACCTGGCAATCCAGCTCCCATAGCTGTAAGTTATAAAGATGTGGTTGTCTGATTGTGTTAGTTCGAACTGAGCTTAGTAGGGAATGTGAAATGTCATTATTCAGGTAGGCACTACCACCATGAGTAGCACTGAAGCATTAAAGGCTGGCTTGCGTGGAAAGGCATTAAGAATCAGCCATTACTACCAAGATACACTTTGGTAGGAAAATCCTGGATACTTTATGACGGAAACCTTATTTGAACTTGTAATGTGGGCTGTTAGTTATTTGGTTTTGTTATATTTTTTAAATTCTGTTATTCTCTTTAACAATATTTCTTCCTCTCTCGCAGGGAATCTGCTGAAAATTGTTGTGTTCCAAATGCGGGATTTTATAAAGATGCTGTTTTTGAGGATCCTGCTTTCGTTTCTGCTGCTCTAGCTACCGGTAGATCTGAAGATGACTCTTTACTTGGTGAGGAGAACGTGATTGACGGTGAAGATACTGGACGTCTGAGTGATGCTAATACTGTCCCCTCCGTCACAAATGAAGAACGTGCAGTGTCGCATGAAGTTGGTGAACAAGTAACCATGGCTATGGCTGATCTAGAGCTTACTAACAATGCATCAGGCACCGACTCCTGTGTTGACGCCCAGCATGCATTGTCTGTTGAAGAAACAGATATTCTGTTAGACAAGAGCCTTTTGCAAGCATTATATACAACTATTAAAGACAAAGATCTGCCCATGCCAGGAAGTACATTATGGTATATAAACACTGGAGATAGGCTTCTCATTGCTCGACGTCTTTACATGTGTTTGATGTTTTATATTGCTCTTCGTGTGGTGATAATGTTTATTTGTTTATATGTAATTTAGCTTTTAAGTTTCAGTTTATCCAATAATGTTTTTGCATGATTAAGTATCTTTGTAATTCACTTTCTAGTGGTCATGGTGCACAGGTGCAGTACATTTTTCATTTTAACAAACCAATCATGCAAACCTTTATTTATATATATATTCTATATGAATCACAGTAAAATAACTACCTGCTTGGGCCATATTATATGACTTAATTGTTAGTCATTTTGAATGTTTCATACGGCTGTATTTAGGTTTAGGAGGAGGCTGAACTGGCCCTTTTGCCTGCTAAGAAGTAAAAATCGTGTCCTGGCTTCTTTTTCTTATTCTGTGGGGCTCGTCTTTTCTGTATCTTATTGGTCCTAGCTACTATGAGTGCTTTAGGCTTTTGTCGCAATGATACACATATCTATTGATTTATTCCGTGTCTCATTATTATTCTCTCATAACTATTCATTTCTCTTTTTTATGGTACAGGTCAGGTCATGTATTGCCTTGCAGGCCTTCAGGTGTTACGCTAGATATTAAGAAGTCTTCCTTCAAGAAACTTTCAAAGTGGCTACAGTCCAGAGCCACTACTGGGTTGGTGAGTGTTCAACATCTGACTTTCTTAATTAAAACAAATCTTAAATGTGGACCCCTGACCTACACATACTGATGCACACACTTAACCTCAATATTAGAAATTAAAAAGGAAGGAAAAAAAGAGCAGTAAACTGGAGCACCATGTGTTGAATATTGTGATTGTCTTGACAAGGATGCAATTAGCAATTAACTAATAAACAATTTGTTTGGCACAAGGCTTCAACCATCTCAAAAAGAACATGGTTTTAAATTTTTATCGTGTAAATGAAGCCTATCCAGTTATGTACTTAAAAATCCATTGGACTTGAATCACGTATAATGTTCCAACCACTGATGGATTTTATCTTATATTTTTCCGCTTCAGGATTCAAGAGCTCACTATTACATTTCTCTCCAATTTAAATAAATTCTCGTGTAATCCTTCTTGTAGATGATTGTGTAGAATTTTGCTGTTACGAAATCACTTGAAATGCCGCCGTTCAGTGGAGCACAAAATGTGGAAGTTTTGTTTATTGGCTGACTGAAAACTATTTCTTTGGCTAATTTTCTTAATACACATCTCATTTCAGTTTTTTTTAAAAACTAAATATCTTATTTTAGTTTAAGTACTCCCTGTGTCCCACAACAATGATACATTTGACTTTTGGGTTATTTCCGCAGTCTGTGACCACAAATTTTCTCCTAAATTATGCTGGGGTTCAAATTTAGTAAAACTGTACTAAGAAAATTCAAAAGAACTGTACTTTCATGAAATAATTTTATAAAATATATTTCCGATTATCCGATATACTTTGAGTTTGAGGGTAATTTGTGGTCAAAGTCGACCTTAAAATTTCTCCTAACTGAAATGTGCCATATGTTGTGGGACACAGGGAGTATGTGTTAATACGACTAAGGTAGTAAGGTAAATTATGTATCTCAATATAAACTTGTTTATTTACATTGTATATGTTTTTTCAATGGTGTCTTGTTTTTACTGCATTCAAGATCTCGGTTAAAGAAGATAAACACAAAAAGGAGGTAGTGCTGTTCTCTGTTAATCGTAAACACCCGGACTACACTTCTTTCAAGCCGGAAAAGAAAAAAGTGGAGAAGAATGAGCAATCCACAAAAACAGCGTCAAATGAAGGACAATCACAGAAAATACTTGACGTTGCTGAGATATATAAGCCAAGTACACATGTCAACCCTATATTTGCTGCCGTTGGAGCTGACAGAAGCGGATTATATACTGCTTCAGAAGCTTCTCAAATTGTGTTTGGGTATATTGAAAAGGAAAAGCTTGTCAAGCAAATGGACAACACCAAGGTAGTTTTGGATGCAACTTTATGCGATGCTTTATTTAAGGGGGCCATTAAGAAAGGCACGATGTACCCCACTGAAATCCACAAAAAGGACGTGGGTCAAACATTCATCAATCGTATGCAACCCCATCATGTTGTGACAAGAGGAAGTGATTCTGTTGTTCGGAAAGGTGCACTAAGGCCAATCCAAATATTGACTGAACGGAGGCAAGGGAATAAGAAAGTTACAAAACTTTCGGGTTTGGAGTCATTTTTAATAGATGGAGAGGCTTTGGCATCAGAGCTGCAGAAGAAGTTTGCCTGTAGTACAACAACAGCAGAACTTCCTGGTATGGCCCCGTGTCTTTACATTAGCCTTTCTTTTGTATCATCTCTCTCTGGCACGCTAATGGTACATTTTGTGTAGATGAGTCTGTTCAATATGTTTTGGGAATGAGCCAACACAGGGATGTGTAAGGGGCTAATATAAATTGTGGAAAATGAGGTGTTTAAACAACACAAATAATCTGTATTCTTTAAAACAGCGTGCATTTTCTGCTGCTCTGACTTCTAGTTTTTATTTTCTGTATGTGAAACATAGTAAGTCCAACTTGTAATGTCTGAAATGTAAAGTTGAGTAAATTCACAATTATGAATACCCAAGGTCCTGTGATAGTCTAGCTAGTTGGAAAACCCTGCTGTTACACAATACTATGTGGGTTTTAAAGCCTTGATTTGTAACTGTGTAAAAGAGTGAGCCACTCTGAGCAGAATGAACGGACAGGGCATGAAGTGTCCCTATATTCTATTCTCCTCAGTTTCACTCGCTAAACTGGAAATCTATAGATAAACAAGAATTCCTTTTGCCTAGCTGTATTTTAGCATGCTCTTATGTCCCATGATGTGTCCTTTTATTGCTATTGTAAGTATATCATTTTGAAGCTTGTCCTACATGCATCATAACTAGCCATAAATACCCAAAACATAACTGTTTTAACCGCCCATTAGTTACCTAGATTGCACCTTCTTAAGTTAATCATAGTTTCAACATACCTTGGGCTGAACCAAGGACTATATCTTGGATTGATCCACACCAGTTGTGCTTTTGATGATCAAGTTCGAACTATTGTGTTGCCTGCTAAAGTTGCTAGATAAATTCTGATTATGTTCTGTACTGCTCTGGTGTTTTTGTGATATTCTGCATCGATGCAATTTTAGAGGTACAGTTGCGGTTGTAGAAACTAAAGCCAGAATTTTGTTGTGCATTTTGGCATTAAAAAAATCCCCTAGGTAGCTTGGATTGGGTGTTTGATAACAATTCAATGATACAAAAAATGAAGTTCTGGACACTAAAATTCCAATTAATAGCTTTGCTGAAGCCGTCGTGCTTGCTTTAAGGGCCCCTGTGCTATTTTCTCGTTCGTGACATGCTTTAAATGTTGGCAACAGAAGATGAACGCATTTGATTGCTTAATTATTAGCATTAATTTATTGATGTCCGTACTGGTCGTTTATGGACTTACTCAACACTCAATGCTTCTCTTTTTTATTGATAATTCTAGGAAAGAAGGGGCTCGAAGTTTTGGTCCAAGGCGGAGTCATTGAGGATCTTGCAAGACATCTTGTTGAACAATATGGGATTCACAAGAGATACATTGAAGTTTACGATAAGACTAGCAGAAAGTAAAACTATGGATTATTGTTTTTTTTTCCTTCTGCGGCCCATACTCCAGATAGCCCTTGTCCGTGCGCTATCTTAGTGGTGTTATGTAAATGACATTTGGCCACTGCTTTTATCCCAGGTCATAACTCTAGGCTCTAGCAATTGACAATTAACAAATGCATCTCTCCTATTATTCTTTTGAGTTGGTTCAGGTTCCATTTAGCATTTTCTTTTTCTCCAGTATTTTATGCGCTTACACTCTGCAGGTGATTTTTTCCTGAGTTATTTAACAGGCTTGGTATTTCGATAATATTTCAAAACCGACAGTAAATTCCGGGTCTTTTCACCTATGGCATGATCTTGTAAATGGCAAATTTAACATACTATTGCCTTGGTTAAAGATGAAGTACCTCAATCATGTAACTCTTCCAAGACTTGATGAATAACGAACATAGTAAAGAGAAGACAGCTTGCTAAAATAAATTCCTTCCTGAGACTCTATCAATCACCAACATAGTATTATCTCCAACTGATATGAGTTCCTCATAAGACTTTGTCAATTACGATTGTAACATACTTGCGTTTGTTAAAGAGAAGGTCCCTCAATGTACAAGTCCGATCCAACTTTCTAAGCCTTGGTCAGTCAGGAATGCAACATACTATTCCGAGAAACTTCAAGTCATTTTAAGCAAAAAATAAAGGGATATCACATCTCCCAAGTAATAAGATGCTGAAACCCGAGATGGTTTCGACTTTCAACAGCCTTTCTCCTCTTTTGCTCCTTGAAGTTTCAATTACAATTCTCCAGCGCAACAGTGAATTTCTCACCACAAGGACAGCTAACAGCGTGCGAAATTTCCTGGAAGGAGAAAACATTGACATAAATTAATTTAATGAAAACCAATGCATACTCCAGATCAGTAGATCTTTTCCAGCAATTTACTAAAGACTAACATTCAGCTGCAGATAACTAACGGCATAAAATGAGTAGGTAATCCTGCTCACCTTCAGTTTCATTATCTGGAGTTGAAGAGACTGGACATATTCAGTTTCTCCAGCTTTGTCTAGTGCGAGAGCCTGAAGCTCTTCTTCCAAGCTTTTCTCATCCATTTCTCTAAATTCAGGCTGAAAAAATCCCATCAAAGATACAAATTGGGAGTACTAGTCTAAGCATTCTTACAGTACTAATAGTGGCTGCGTGTACATTATTCATGAGCAAGCACACACGATATTCAGAAAATGGATACATGTGCCAAATAGAAATAAAAATGTGACTGGTCGATTATAACACACCTTAAAGCTGCTGATTCTAGCTTTCACTTGCTCAACAGACTGTCGTAGCTGTAATGTAAAAATAATTACGGGAACAAATTAAATGGTATTGTCATATTTTGACACACAAGTGAACAAAACACAGTTACTATACATTGCATCACCTCAAGGATATATAAAATTCTGCTAATGCTTGTCTGTATACTTGAAAGACATATCTAAGTGAAGTTCTGAACAAAAAAATAAGTTGGGGAAAGGAGCAGATATAAACCTATGCGTAAATGATATATCCGTTCTTTTAACTGAACTGAAGTTAACTATCAATATTATTATAAAGACAGTAAAGTATGATGTTCTTTTCCAGTAAACTATATCCTAGAGACCTAGACTGTATGATAGTAATGAACTTTGTATGCAGAGTTTTGCATAACCAGACCTTGTCATTCTCCAGGAGAAGGTTTGATTTTGATTGTACTATCTGATCTAGTTTGGTTTTAGCAGCATTAAGTTGTTGTGTCAATTCTATACTTTGGCTGTCCTGCAACTCTGCTAATCAGGAAAGCTTTTGTAGTTTTAGTAGTAGGACACTCAACATCAGTACAGTTAGTCAAATTTGTGCAGTAAAAGCATGGAGAAATCAGAAAATGGAACATCTCCAATCAGTAAACTATGAACCCATTCCAAGCAATGTATTTCAAAAGGTTGGCCATTGGCCCAGAACCTGAAATGTGATGAACAGAATGTATCTCTTGTAGTCCTATAGTGGGACATAAAGTGCTAATTGCAACACCTTACGCTCAAATGCATAGCGCTAGGTGTTTTATATTATAACTGTAAATATGACTCCAACTATGAGCTTAATCACAATATCAGGTAACGTTAGTTGTTAACATTACAAGTACATTATAGTTTGTTGATATGATTTCCACGAAGTAGTTTAGGACTTAACCTTGATACGAAGGAAAAGGATTGGGAAGTGGGAACTATATGACATTACTACGAGATATATTATTCATTTATTTGTACCTTCTGTTCCAGTTGGCTCGTCACATATCTGCAGGATTTGTAAATAGTTATCAGTGAAAAAGATAACGTGAACATGCAAGAAGACTGACACAATTTGAATTCCTTCAGAAAGGGAAACTCTAGGTTTTGACCAAACTCTGGATTCTCATGCAGTCATACTTTTCCACAGAGCTTCATTTTTATCAGACTAAATACAGAAAGCTCTAAACGTATCCTCCTAGATTAACATGAACTACGTTTATCACAAATGTGAATAATAGGGTAAACATGTTAAATATGAAAACTACAAAGACATACATGGAACCTGGGTTTGACTTTAAAAGCCTTAAAGAACAAGAATAATGTTATTAACATTCTGCGTTACGGAAACTAAGCTCTTTACCTTAGGAGTTGGTTCGCCAGTTAAAGTTATTAGTGTATGAACACATGAAAATATCTTGGAAAATTCAAAACAACCCCTATTCTTTTTTTTTTTTTTTGCGATATTGCCATTAATACCAAAAAGTATAGTAGTTTTGTGCTCATTCAAAATCTATCAAAAGCGAAGTTTGGTATTACTTTCCAATACAATATAGACTAGCAAATGAAACTTTATCAGAGAGTCATGTTATTTTCCCCTTAATACCAGAGAGAAGCAAAAGTTTGGATCACAGAATTACTAATTATTTAAGCAATGACCATGAGTTCTTCAATTCTTGAGCTTGCCTTCTGGGAATTCATCCATTCCTACAATTTGGACACTAATTCAGTAATAGTACCATGCATGATTTGAATCTAACAGAGATATATCAAACCTGTTGCTCTTTCAATTGTTCAAATTGTTTAATGAGTTCATCCTCAACCTTCTCATAATATGCACTGTGATCGAAATAAGTGATGCAGTTACATTATCATATAATGTCACCATTCTATGTGGCATATTGATATTTGCCAGTTACCTTTTCTCTGCCAACTTTAATGACAGGCTATGTTTCTCCTGTTGCATAAGCTTCAATGTCTGAAGAGGAAACAATAATAAGCTCAGATTGCATGTTAAATGGATCACCACGTGTAATTAGCAGACTAAGAAATCTATGTACCGCACTGAGGGTGGAAGAATCTGATTCCATAGAAGCAATTTTCCTATGCTTTTCCAGAATCTTGGAACAGATATCCTTCTTAGCCTTGGCCATGTTGTCTACTTCCTCCTTGACATGTTTAGTTTTACTTTTCACTGCAGTTTAGACAATATACAGTAAGATACACAGTTCTAAGGCACCATCATTACATCTCATATCTTACTAAAGTGAAAAGAAAAAAGAAAAAAGAGCAGCACATGTGATGGGAGCAGGAAACATTAAAATCTCAACTACATGATCCAGGCAAAAAGAGCAGCACATGTATAATGGTTGGTGATTACGAAAAGGATTGAATACACAAACACAAAACCAAAGCAAATGACAATATATAGAAGAGCAATTGGAATAAAATGACTGACTAAATGTGTTCAGATTAGAATCAGCCATAAACAAAGCAGGTCAGTACACATATAGTTCGTGCATAGAATAAAACCTGAATCGAGTTCAGCTTGGAGAGTTTCAATAGCGGAACCCTGCAAATGCTCTTCAAGAGTTGTTTCCGCTGCTTTGTCAGCTACATCTGTAGTTTCACACAGCCTACTTTTAGCGTACGCAAATCATTTCACCATGTAACAATCTCAGCATCAAACACTCACAACCAGCATTTACTTCAGCGCAAATATTCTATCAAATCATCGATTGACTAATATCTAGTTCTATCTAATCGTTTTACAACCGACAATTCAGCACCAAATCTCACAAACACATTCATTTCCGATTGAAATCTACTATGCATTAACTTCATAACATCAAGTGAACAGAGAATCGAATCGATTACAGTTTAACCTAACAGTTAGAGTAGAGAGAAATGGAAATAACCGTTCATTTGTGAGCGGAAAGTCTTCATGTACTGAAACAACTCCTCCATTATCGCTGTTAAGAGACGAATTCAGTCAGATCTACGAAATGCATTTCGAAAGAGAAGCTCAATTGATCAATAACACTTACCGGAAATTCGAATTGATGAGCTGCGTGCTTATTCAGAGAGAGGGAGTTTTGAAATTAGAAAAGTAGAGTTGAGCTGAGACTGGGAGGAGATATTTATACATGGAGGGAAATAACGAAATATTCTGGTGCGGTTTGGTGCAATGGGAGAGCTGCTAACTCGACAACGATTGACTCGGCTCATTCGATTGGGGGTGTCCTTTGAGGCTTCAAGCTTTGCTGAGTCTGGTTCGGTATTGTTTTTCATTTGAGAAACCCTCCTGAGGGAGTCTAAAACGTACTGAGAATTTAAAAAAAAAATTCAACCGCACAATTAGTGTACAATAATATACATTTTATAAATACACAAAAATTTACAATTCACACACAACACCGCACTATTAATATACAATATTGCAACTCTCACAAAAACTTAAACTTCACGAGTTTTTGTATTTTTTTACAATAACTAAAGTTCAAATTAAATGATTCGAACTCAAAAGATAAAGATAAATTCGTTTATTAATGAGTCGAGATTAGGGATGTTATCGAGACGAAGCGAGCTTTGACTTAATGGATTGTTAATAGTCATAATTTCAAGCATGATCGTGATCAATGAGCTCTCCATGATCAAGCTCGTTCAAATATTGACTTTCACGCGAAAAGCTCGACTTGCTTTTTTCGTGAGTGCTCGACTTGTTAGAGTTTAAGGATGTAACTGCTTTTTTAATAAGTTTTTTACTTAAGGAAATATAACTTAAGTTAGGTTTTTATTTTATATACTATTAAAATTGTGCACGTGAAATTCACGTGCCAATTAAATTAATATTCTCATATTAAAATTAAGTATGTTTATATTTAATTATAATATTTGTTGTATGAGTTATTAATAAAAAAATAAAAAATGATGAATATAATAGGTGGAGAGTAGTGGGAGGTATGTGCGACTATGAACTATCTTCTTCCTTTTTTTTTTTCTCTTTAACTTTAATTTTTATATGTGAAATTTCGAGTCAAAATTAATTCAATTAGTCAAAATCAATTGGTGTAATAACTACCTTTGGTAGTTAATAGTAGAGAAAATGTAAATAAAAAACTTAAGTTAGGTTTTAATTTACGTCGAATTCGATCATTTTGCCAGGCGATGGGCTGTAGGGCTGTAAATTTTAGGTATTGGATTGGATTTAAGTCGGTTCATTATTGATTTGATTAAAAAATAACTCGGATCTAAAATCAATCATTTTTTTGGTTCTATATTAGATCCGGATCTAAATCTGGATCTGTGTCAATTCGTACAAGGATTCATTATTGAACCATTTTAAAACCACCATGAAATCAAAAATGAGTCACAATTGACTCACTTTGAACCCAAAAATAATCATAATAAGTAAAAAAAGTATGTACAATAATTACATATAATAGGCAAATTATATACAATTTTTTTATTAATTAACATGAAATATAGCATTACAATTACAATTGTTGAACAAGATGAATTTATCAATCGATTCTAGATGCAAATCACCACCAATCTCTATTGAGAGAATATAATCATCCATTTCGGGGAATCAAACCCGTGACCTCATGGTTACGGGGTGTCTCAGCTTGCCACTCGGCTACAAACACTTTGACAAAAGAATTGTGACTCTTGGAGTTTGAACCCAAAACCTACTCAATGGAGGTGTTGTGACATTCCAACTAAGCTAAGCGCCTGTTTGTGGCAAATTATATACAATAGAATACACAGATTGAACAAATTCATTCCCCCATTTCGTCAAATATTTTATTTACAAAACTAACTCATTCACACATTTCATCAAACACCTTGTCTACAAAATATAACACCCAACGATACTTCATGAATTTAGTGGAGGAGCATCAGTTAAGTGAAGGAGCGATGAAGAGCGGCAGGTGAAGGTGGAAGAGTGATCGAGACTAACATTTCTAGTGGATACATAAATTGAAAGTATAAATTAAGTGATTTTGTAAAATGACTAGTGAGTGCTTTAATGAATTTAATGACTCAATTGGTGAATTTGTGTGGTTTTAATTTAATTTGTGAAACTAATGGGTATATGAGTTGGTTTTGAATCAAATCAACTTCAATTGGGGTAATAATATGGTTTCTGATCCATTGAATCCAAGTCAATTTGATTTGATTTATTGGATGAACTCAAAATTTAGGCACGATGTATATGTTCACTGAATGGGATCGTGGGACTTTTTTGACTCAGATGGGTGGAAAATAGAGAAGCTTTCTGGATGCCTACCTATGCACATTGTAATACCAATTGTACTAATAGGCCCACTTACCCCATATGGAAATTATCTTTTGATGGATCATTAACTACCAAAACGGCATGGGAAGCTATCAGAACCTCCTCCCCTCCATCAAGATTAGCAGCTAGCATATGGGATATCAGAATCCCAACATCTGTCTCCATTTTCTGGTAGAAGTTATTGCATAATTGGTTATCTGTTGATGACATTTTGCAGCACAAAGGAATGGTGTTAGCCTCTAAATGTCAGTGTTGTTATGCCAAAGAAACAATGATTCATGTTCTGTTGTACAATGATGAAGCCTTACAGGTGTGGATATGGTTCTCAGATTTATTTCAAGTCCATGTGGGTTGTCATCTCTCACCAACGGATCAACTAAGGAGCTGGATATTCTCATCAGACCAAGTGAAAAAGAGCCATACTAGAATCCTAGTTCCAGTCCTCATTGTTTGGTTCTTATGGAAAGCTAGGAATGAGGCTAAGTATGAAGGCATCAAGATCAGGGCTGACTCTGTCGTTGTCAGAGTCAGAAATTTCATACTTTTGTCACATCAGGCTAAACCATTTGACTCCTCCTTTTGGGCAGGGGACAAATCTACTGCAGCTGGATTGTTAATTAATCTGCCCTAGGCCACTAGACCTAAGTTGAAGATATTTCATTGGCATGCACCCCCTTCTCAATGGGTGAAAATTAATGCAGATGGCTCATTCAATAGTGTTTCTGAAAGAGGAGCTGCAGGGGGGTCATTAGAGATGACAAAGAATAATCAAAGGTTTTCAAACCTATCTTGGGGAAAGTTCAATCATCATGGCTGAATTGATGGGTATATGACATGGAATCCAAATGTGTACTGAAATGCACTGTGATAAGATCATTGTTGAGACTGATTCTCAACTTGCCATTCAACTTATCATTAAGGCCAATCAAAGCTGGAACTGGAAGTTATACACTATCTTATCCAAGATTCACCACTTATGCAGAAATAGGGATATCAGACTTGCTCATATGTATAGAGAAGAAACACTGTAGCTGATTTTTTGGCTTCAGATGCTTTACAAGGTATGAAAACTAACATATTTGAACCTGCTGATCTCCCTATCCAAGCAAGGAAGCTGGCGTACGGTGACAAGAATGGATTAGTCTATATCAGAAGATCAAATGGGTAAACACTTTCATTACAAGTTGCAGAGATGGTGGAGGTATGATTCTGGTTATGATACTTGGTACATATTATGGAGCTGGTGTAATTGTATTTGCATGCTTATCCTTCTGCCTATTTTTGAGATGATATGTGCATGTTCGGGGAACATATGGATTATTGGAGTTTGTTATGCAAAGTTGACAGTTAGAAATCCTCTTGATTAGAAAAAAGCATGTTGTCTAGGAAAAAAAGGCTGTAGACCAAAAAAATCTGAAAGGTATGTAGAGCTTTCCCAAATAAAAAAGAGTCAAGTGGAGGTAAAAAAAGGTTAGGTTTTACATTCCAAAAGAAATGCAGAATTTTACCTGAGCAAAAAAAAGGAAAGACTCAAAAGTGGGAAAGCATTAGATGGTTAGGACTGCAGATGATCTTGACGAACTTCTCATTTTCTAAGATGTGCAAAGATGATATGAATTGGTACCATAGTGTCTGCAGCTGTTCTCTCATCATCATACATTTTAATTTGCATCTTAGAATTTTTATATACATTTTTAGTATTAGAGATCACATACATGCCTGCATGCATATTTCTTTCTGCATATGTCATAAATAAATCTATTTCCCATTCATCATCTTTTGTGCATTATTGCATGGATGCAGATACTCCTCATCACCTTTTCTCCACTTTTATGGTTGCATTCATCTTCTGTTTGCATTCAGTCATGGTACTATATGGCTCCATTTATTCCCTTCCATTCACCCTTTACAATCATTGTGAATTGGTTTTGAGTATTTGGCGTTGAGGAGGTGGAGTTGAAAACAGAAAAGAAAAGGAGACTGCAAAAAAATAATATTACAGTTAAAAAAGGAAAAAAAAGGTAAAGAGAACTGGAAAAAAGGAAGATACAGTTTAAAAGAGGTCAAAAACTGAAGAAAAGTGACCCACAAGCTTGTTTTGATCCTGATTGGTTATGGTGTGAGCCATGTTTGTTCTTGGGTAATTTTAATGTTCATAACTGCTATGCCCCATTTTGAGATTTACTTTCAAGGCTACTTGGATTATAAGAAAGGATTGCTTTTTAGGGAGGGAAGGAGCATTTTCAGTAGCATGGTTAGAAATTGGAGAGGTTCTAATCATTCTACTTCCTCTATTCTGCATTCATGTACATTTCAGAGTGATTGGGGGTTAGTAAAGGGTATGCTTGTGATATTTCAGTTACAGAGGAGATCTCCCCTGCCTCTCCTCACACTAGAGCAACTTTTCTATACTCAATTGCAGTCCATTTCCCTTGTCTCCACTTCTAGTAGGCTCACTTATCTGTTTTTGCACACACATAACAGGAAAAAACTGCAAGTTGTAATGGGAATAAATGGATTTTCTGTGACACGGTTAGACCAAATTAATATATATGTGTACAAACTGCTGTGTTGCTGCTGGTATGGGGAAAGATATCCTGTTTTGTTTTGATCAGATGAATTTATTAGGTGGTATATTTGTGCCTAAGAGTTGGACAACTTTTGGGTGCACCAAGCCTACTGAAGCAGGGCTATTATTGGACATAACAAATGGTTTCCTTCGTACTGATTCAGGCTGTTGGGTTAATGATCAGAGAAATGGAATTCACCTGAAGTATGACTGTTACTCAATTGTTTTGGAGCTGCAAACTGAAGTCTGCAGATACAAACTGCAAATTCATATAGCAGAAAGTGAACAACAAATTGCTGCTGTTTTTGAGAAACTGTGGATCCAGACTGCAGGCACAAGTTTCAGAGGTTCTGCAGGTTCCTCCAACAGCCTGCAGATATACACAACAGCTACGGATCTCAATCACGAACTGCAGAAAGGAAACTGGCGTTGGAACTGTAATGTTGAAGGCACGGGTACAGGTAGCAGGTTTCTGGCTCATTCACCTGGTATTTGGTTACAAAGAAAATTGCAACTGCAAAGGCATCGGGGTACTGCGCAGGTGGGCAGAACTTCTGGCTTGGTAAAGGGCAGGCGGCCTGGCCTCTTGGGCATGATGGCACGAAACGATTCTTTTGAGATCTCTTACAAGACTTCTGACACTTATATTTCGTATAATACGACTAAGTCTTGCAAGGATCTAGTAGATTTTGTAAATGTTTTATCCTTGATAGCTAGGTTAGCTAGTTGGGTATTTTGGTGGGATGTAATTGTCTTACGAATCTTGATGTACGCGGGTCCTTCAAACCGTCATAATTAACATATATATAAAAATTTGAGATTTTAGGCTCTCTTTCACGTAAGGGGGGGGTTATTTTTGTAATTCATCGATGTACGGAAGAAAGGAAACTAGATGAATACTTGCAGATACTAAGCTGACATCACAGACCTAGTGAGAGAAAGCAAGCTTTCAGCTATGGCGAGAGTGATCTCGAGATGGGATAGGCAACGAAATCAGCTTCGTATACAAAGGCAAGAATTCGGATTAAGGTTTACCAGGAGGAAATTGTTCCGATTTCTTCTCTTCGCACTCGCTGTCGTTGCGATTCTGCCGCCGCTTTACTTCCATTTCTATCTTCGTAGCTTTCAACAGGTCCATATATTTAATCGACAATATATGTGTTTGCAAGTGTTTTTCCGGTGATTGATTGGTACTTTTTGTAGTTTAACTGAATAATCATGTATGATTAGTAGCTCTATTGGTACTTAGCTGTTGATACTGAGTAATAATGAGTTGTTGAGGTTTTCATGACTTCGATCGTCTGATGGTTCTGGTATCTGCAAGTTATGCTGCATTGGTACATGATCATCATCGTGTTATTAGACTTATTAATTGTCAGGCATGTATGCATTCATAATTCATTAACAACTTGGTGATGCATTGCTTGTTAATCAATCCTTATAGGGCCTTTGACAGCGTGTGTAAACACTAATTAAATATGAGTGTAAATTGCTAATGCTAATGTATTTGTCACTTTGATAAGGAACATTGTGTGTGTGTGCTTTTAGGAAAACCAAGTTTCTGCTGTTCACTTATGCAATTGATGTACAGGCACAATTTCGCAAGTGCAATTGGATACGAAGTCCTCCTTTAGTGTGTGCTCATGGGGGTGATTCATTGAAGGCCTTTCCCAATACTGTAGGCATCTCATATTCCCTTGAGTTGGTTTCTTTTTACTTTTTTGGTCCACACTACATATCAAAACTTTAATAGAAGTTACGGCAGATGTTTTTATTGGTTGTTGTTTCTTGATCTTTGTTTGTAACAGATGGATGCGTATCATTTAGCTCTAAACTCTCAAGTAGATTGCATTGAAATTGACGTATCACGTTCATCAGATGGAGTATTGTTTGCTCTTCATGACAGGTATTATTGGATGTGTGTGGTGCTAGCTTTCTTTTACAAGATCAAAAAATTAATATGGTCTGCTCACAAGCCAAATGAACTTCTCCAATCAATAACATTTCACAATGATCCGTGGTTGGATGTGTATGAACTTGAATTAAGCTATTTTGTATCTCAGAGTGAAGATTATGGATGAAATTTTATTGTAAGCTGACAAAGATCGATAAGACTGTAGTTGTATGATGGGTTTATAAAGAGTCTAAAAAGGTTAAATTTAGTTTATGAAACAGGATATAGAAAAACACTAATGAATGAGCTATGCAGGAGGTGGCTTATGATCTTTATTATTAACATTGCCAGACACTTTTAAAGCATAGAGCTCATCTTATTACACAAAGTGGTACTAATCTCGTTCCCATTGGAAATTTATATGATTGTTTCGGACATTATGGTGGTATTTCGTGTTTAAATGAATGACTTGATTGAATAAGTTGCATCTATAATACTTTTATTGCCTCTCTATTAATATAGAAATTCAACGGTTTAAAAGTTAGAAACTAACGGTGGTTTATGTAATATGTCAATTATTCAGGGGATTTTTGTGTAGAAACCTTTTTTTTTTCCTCCCTAACTGTGTTAGTTCTTGAGTGAATAATAAATTAGAGCTGTTCAGATTGTTGATTCTCACATACTGCAGGCAGGGATCTGCAGAGATTATCTGGGAATCATACTTCTAGAACTGGTCACATGAGCAGGAAAGAGGTGAATGCATGATAATTTTCATAATTTGGCAAATTAATGTATACATTGATTAAGGTCTAAGTCTATTTCGCTCTTTCTGGCATTAAAGATTGCAGATCTGAATTCCAGTCAGCATTCTACCGAGTTCCGTAATGTAAATATTCCGACCATTGAGGATGCACTGAAGGTACTGCAGTAATCTCCTTTTCTCTCCAAATAAAACTTGATGAGGTTTCAGATTAAATTTGACATGAAAGAGTATTTATACCATATAGCCATTAGTTTAGACTGTTCAAAAGCTTAGGGTAAAATGAGAGAATGGTTATACCGTTATACCATCTTACATATATTCCCTAAAGTATCACTGAGTTATTATACTTAAGGCTGGTTTCTTTTCTTTGTCAGTTGGTATCTGGATCTGTTAGGCAGGTAATTTTAGACGCAAAAGTTGGTCCCCCACTACATGAGAAAGGTCTTGCCAAGGATATCATATCTGTGGTAAGTTCGAGGTGCTGAGTAGAAGATGTATCTTCTTTTTTCTTTTTTCCTGAGTTGCTGAGTTTTATTTGTTAAATGTGCATTTGTATCTTCACTGTGCAATCTGACAACGGAGAATGGCTTAAAATGTTGCCATCTTTGCAAGAGCATATCATCAATTAACTGCTCCATACGTATAGTCCTGTCAGCAGGAGATTTTTACTAACAAATTATATCTAGCAGACCCTTCAGTACCATTCTCTCCTATGCTTATCTAGTTTATGACATGATTAACATTCCAGCAAATTGACTTGTGATCTTATTCATATACTTTTGCAGGTTGAAAAAACTGGGTGTAAGAACTGTGTTGTATGGGCCAAAAGTGACTCTCTGGCAAGGGATGTCATCAAGTTATCAAATGATATTACGGTATTCCCTAATCCCATATCTAATTCACAGAGATATAGCCAAAAAATCCTTGTGTTGTATGCTAGTTATGCCAAACGCCTATACTATTATATGTTGCATGAATTCTCACTTGTTTTGAGAAACTTTGGGCCCCGGACGTTTCTGAAGGTGGAATAAAATGGGTTCTGTTGCAGAGTTGATCCAAATCATGAGGATATTTCCATGCAATGAAACTATAAAAGGGAATGTAGCCAAGTTAGAATAGCATGCGGACATTCATACATTTTCCCTCTGATGCATCAGTAAGGACTAAGAGAGCAGTCATCCCATATCTCATGGTAGTGTAGCTGACATCCGTTGTCTTTTTCGTGTTTCTGCAGGTAGGATACATTGTAATGATTGATCAGTTCACTGGAACTAGGACACAGCCATTGAGGATCAGAGGAGCTGGAGTTGTCGGTGTTTACCACCCTTTAATTGATGAAAAACTAGTGAAAATTCTCCATGGGTATGGATTTCTGAGCAGAGACATGCTGATAGATGTCTTCAACACAATTTAATATGTGCTAGTATTTTATAACAGGAGGAACAAGAAGGTTTATTCATGGACGGTGGATGAACAGGATTCTATGCACAGAATGTTGTTGGAGGGTGTGGATGCTGTAGTCACAAGTAATCCTACCCTACTACAACGTGTTATGCAAGACGTGAAAACTCAATGCCTGGAAGAAGGATATTCATATTCATCTTGAGAAATTTCTCTCCGATTCTATGAACCACTATTCTTTCATTGAGAAAAAATGAGACATTTCTTAGTGATATGGTGTTACTCCAAAACTGGGAAACATATACGGTATAGTTCACATATACGCGGAAGTATCTTAATGCAGACTTCCATCGCGATAATGAAGTTCAGTGAGCATATGGAGTTTCCTTGCTATATACATTCTAATTTCCAAGTCAGGTTTGCATAGCAACAGTATACAGCTTGAAGTAACATGAAGTTTGGCGATCCAGAATGGCCTCTTGTAGCTTGACATATTCTGAAGAATTGAATGAATTTTTTTCCACCTCAGCCACTATACGGGATTAGCGTCCTTCATAGATAAGCTCTTAACTCTGGAAAACATAAACGTTAACGTTACCAACTAATACAACAACTAGTTAGTCTTCTTCACTACTTTTTGCTCAATAAGAATCGGAACACCTACTACACTAATCTGGACCATGTTTATTTTTTGTCTTCATGTTAAAGCAAACCGAATTTGGCAATTACTTAACAACAATTCAATCCTTCTTGCTGCATTGCTCTACTTAAAAGAGGTGTTCCTCCATCTCCATGTACTCTCGATGAAATAATCATTTAGAAAGAAGCATCTATAAAAGTTGCACTTAGTAGCTAATTTTGGTGATGGTAAAAATGCTGAGAGGCAGCTTAAGATTCAGAGTAGTCACTTCTTGGTTCCGTGGCAAGGTCGATAACCGCCTTCTCCAAAACCTCCGCAGGTCAGTACTTTTCCCCCACCAATGTTGTAAAGCTTGAAGTTTTAGACTGAAATCTATATATTCGTGAACATCTTATCGTCCATATCATCTCAAATCCTTTGAGAGAGAAAACTTTTGTCACTGTTTATAGGTTATCACGTATATGCATGTACCAATATCGTCCTCAAAATGTGATTTCAGAAACAAAGCTCAATCAATCATATAGTTACCTCGAGTTGACTAGCTACTTGATCAGAAACCAGACATAGATATTTAAAACATGAAAAAAAGAGTCTTGACTTGGAGGAATATTTACATATTTGGAGGGAAATCATCTAATTATCTAGTGTGAGTGAGGTGCAGAGTAAGTACATAGGGACGAATTCAGGGGTCTTTTTGTAATTTAAAACAGAAAAACGAAACCCCATTATATTTCTTCCTGGTGAGCTAAAATCTGAGTTCATTTCAGTGAGAGAAAAGCTTTGATTGAATCTATAATGGGATTCAACTTTGATTTCCAGGAGGAAATTGTACCGATCTGTCCTGTTTGTGCTTGCTCTCCTCGCAATTCTTCCGTCTCTTTACTTCCATTTCTATCTCCGCCGCATCCAACAGGTTCGTGTACATATAATCTCCCGCTTTTGAACTTTCCGAGTGTTTTTGTTCGTGATTGTTGATATGTAACCTAATCAATTTTATTACTGCAAATGATAGCGAATTGCTGAGTTGCAAAATTTGTAGAATTGGTGGATCTATTGAGAACTTTATTATCTAGACTGTCTAGTATGGTATTGCCGAATTTGGCAGTTAGGTGCTTGTGTGTTGGTAGTATGTTTATGCTGATTTTTTGTGTCTTTGTGTCATACGTGATACGTTAGTCGTCGTTGCTGCTAGTTATGATAAGCATGTATCATAGTTACTGGATTCTGTGTTATGCTTTACAGTGATATATGGGTGGTGACTTTCAAGTATCCGCTGATGAAAAACTTGATTAGCTTAGTTTAGGAAGCAGCCTTATAAGTTAACCACATTAATTTCTTTTCAAGTTACAATTAGATAAATTTTGTGATGTATGTACAGATACAATTGTTGAACTGCAATTGGATAAGGAGTCCTCCTTTAGTGTGTGCTCATGGGGGTGATACATTGAAGGCCTTTCCAAACACGGTAGGTATCTTATGTCCCCTTTTCTAGCTATGCAAAGATTAGTTGAACTGAAGGCTGATGTGTTTCTTTAGTTGATTTTCTTGACCTTTTCTTGGACAGATAGATGCATATAATATAGCGCTAAATTCTCAAGTAGATTGTATTGAAATTGATGTGTCACGTTCATCAGATGGTGTACTGTTTGCTGTTCATGACAGGTATTGTTGGAGATTCTCCCTCCTTTATCAGTGTGTTCCAGGATAAATTTAATGTTTGCAATATCATGAAATGATCAAGCCAAATAAAATCATACTGAATAAGGTTATACCAGGGTAGTCAGATACTAGGACTTCATGGATAAATAAGTTGAGAGTACAATCTTGAATAAAGCTGATAAGTATACCAGATCTGATTAGTCCGTGGCCACAGTGCAAAACACACAAGTAATTTCGGTTGTGAGCAGGCGGAGAGGAATAAGGCCTGTGGTTGTGTAACTGGTCAAGGAGAGGACAATGAAGAAAAGTTTAGTTGAAACAGTACATAGGAATATGGGCTAAAGAATGAGCAATATGGGTACGGATTCATATTCTCACCACCAACAACATCTGAAATGACTTTCAAGGCATATATTGCTCATAAGTCATAATATTATGTGAAGTGGTAATAAGACTATTAGTAATAAGAAATAACCTATGGCGTTTCAGAATACAAAAATGCACTGAAGAAATTGGATCTGTATCATTTTTCTTGAGTGTTTTTATCATGTGATGTTGTCCAGAATCTTGATTCTCACATGACTTTAGGGATCTGCAGAGATTATCTGGGAATCATACTTCTAGAGTTGGTTTCTTAACCAAGAAAGAGGTGAAAGGCTTGATAAGTATTTACACAATCCACGTTTAAATGTTGATTAAGATCTGATATTATGTCGCTTAGATTGCAGATCTGACTTCCAGCCAGCAATTGAAGGAGTTCCTTTATGTAAACATTCCAACTATTGAAGATGCACTGAAGGTAGTTCAGTAGTCTTTCTTTTTGTATCGCAAAATTACATGACGAGGTTTTTGGTTGAATTTGACATGAAAAGGATTTAATACCATCTCCATAATTCTTCGCAAAAAGTTCCCCAAGTGTTATATTTAACACTGGTTATTTTTATATGTCAGTTGATATCGGGGTCTGTTAGGCAGGTGATTCTAGATGCTAAAGTTGGCCCTCCACTACATGAGGAAGGACTTGCCAAGGATATAATATCTGTGGTAAGTTCACAGTATTATCCATTAATGCCCTTCGGTCTTCCTGAGCCTTATCCAGTTGATAGCTATGAAAAAAAAGTTGATCTTGTAAAGTGACTTGTGTGATAATTCACATACTTTTGCAGATTGAAAGAACCAAGTGTGAGAACTGCCTCGTATGGGCTAAAAGTGACACTCTCGCAAGGGATGTCATTGAGTTATCAAAGGATATCATGGTAAGGACTAAAATAGTCTCGTTCTTTGACATGATTTTGTTACAGCTATTTCAGTAGTGCACCTGCCATTCATTTTCTATTTCATGCATCTGTAGGTCGGCTATATCATCATGATGGATCCCTCCACCAGAACTAGGTCACAACCACTGAGGATGAGAAGAGCTGGCACCGTTGCTGTTTATCACCCTTTAATTGATGAGGATCTAGTGAAGATCCTCCACTGGTATGAATTTATTCATTCTAAGTGCTAAAAATGTCTGCAACACATGCTGATGCCCGGTTTGACAACAGGAATAACAAGAGAGTTTATACATGGACAGTGGATGATGAGGATTCCATGCGGAGAATGTTGTTTGAGGGTGTAGATGCTGTAGTCACAAATAATCCCACTCTGCTACAGCATGTTATGCGCGATGTGAGAACTCAATGCCTTGAAGAAGGATTTACAGTCTCATTTTGATATTTTTTGTTTCTTATGAGTTGTTATTCTTTCTTTGAGATGAATTGTTAATCTTTCTTTGCGGGACCTCTAATTAGCATTTGATGTTATTAAAGGTACTGTATTTCTCACCCATAGGCCATAACCAATTAACTATAAACCAAACATGCCACGCTACGTTACAGAACGAAATGTATAGTGAAATTTTAGCCTTTCAAGTTACCACATGACATCCCGTGATGAATTGAATGTGCATTGTCAGTTTGTTACCTTCTTTAATAGTACTAGTCCGGTTGAAGAAACTTAGATGGAAAAAAAGGTCTCTCTTAGTCCCGACCAATGAGAATTTTACTAATCAACTAGAAGATTACAAGATTTGCAATAATATTACTCAACCACAACAATGGCGGAGGGAGCTTGTGTATTCTTTATTTCTTCTCTCAACTTTTCTCAATCCATTCATGTCCTAGTGATGTATGATGTATGCGTATATGAATTGCTGGTATATAACAAGTTATGCATCTAAATTTTAATTGTACACTTTATGAACAACAACCATTTGATTTTCTATGTGTACAGTTCCGGTGCAGTCCGACGGCTTTCTTAATGCTAGTGCAAACAATGCTTGGGCATGTTATGCTTATCATAAATTGACATAAACTCCACACTTAAAATTCGAACATTATTAAAATAATTGTAATTCCTCAATCCCCAACAAAGTTTAAGGTGGTAAAAAGTAATAACTTTTTGTTTTTACTTCCATTCAAATGTGTTACAAAATTTTCATCCGTCAAATGAACATCGAACATTTTTCTAACTTCTAAATATAAACTATAAATCATGATACATTTCATAAATTGTACAATCTGCCTTAAAATACTTAAATGGTTACGTTGAATTGTGTTTTTCTTAAATAAAAAATACATAAAATTCTTCCATCTTACGAGTCGAACCTTAGACTATTAGGAAGTAGAAACGATACAAATTGGCCAAAATCTTAGAAAAGACAAAAATTTTCCAAAAAGTAAGAAAGTTAAATATATCTTCTTAGAACGGAATTGTTCCAGAGCAACTAGAAAGAGATTCTTTACCCAGAAAAAATTTGGTTCAGATGTAGGATACCTATCCAGAAGTTTTCGCAACTCAATCATAGATGATTCCATCATCAAAGATTTGACCTTTTCGAACTTTGTCTGTAACTCACTAGAGGCCCGGGAAACAAAAAGGATTTTATAGTTTTCTTGTGGTTTTTGAATTTTAGCGGTCTGACCGGCCGAGTTTCATAAAAACCGTCGAGATACACATTTTTCGTTATGGTTTTAATAGATTATGTTATGTTTTAATGCGTCGGTATTATATGTCTCAATTATTGTTTTAACCTCATTTGTTAAATATTTAATCGATTATATGATCGTTTTAATGGGTTAGAT
Source organism: Plantago elongata (assembly GCA_036897095.1). NCBI lineage: Eukaryota > Viridiplantae > Streptophyta > Magnoliopsida > Lamiales > Plantaginaceae > Plantago > Plantago elongata. The sequence continues at coordinate 26,313 of JAYMSP010001160.1, forward strand.
GATAGTTTTAAAATGACTTGTTATAATTTTAAGTGATACGTCAATATCAGTAAACCAACAGTAAACAAGTCTAAAAGTTTCATGTACACCATTAAAATATCAAGAAACAAGTTTAAAATAAGCTACTTGTAATATTCAATTATTACAATATTGTTGATACAAATACAACTCGAGTTGTTACGATTAAACTTGTTGGTGAACTTAGAAATTCCATCGTTTGTTGCTTTAATATTGCAATGGCACATTTGATAGATATATCCATCAAACTCGTGATGTTAACATCTATTAGCACCTGCTTAAAAGTTAAAAACAATAATGATTCTTATTAAAACTATCACAGTCATCCTAAAAATAATGAAAAAAAGTATGAACACGAAATATAAGCTAAAAAACAGTAACATTGATTCTTAAAATTATAACAGTGTCTTCTAAGACGATAACAATGCCTCTTCTAACTATAACAAATCAGGAACATGCAACATGGGCTAAAAATAATAAATTAATTCTTAAAATAATAAATATGTTTTTAAAAACTATAACATTGATTCTTAAAACTATAACAAAACATAATAATGTGAAATGAGTTACAAACAGTAAACAAAACAGAAAATACAACACAAGCTAAAAACAATAAAGTTGATGGTTAAAACAATAACAATGTCTCTTAAAACTATATCAATGACTCTTAAGACTATAGTAAGACAAAACATTCGACGCAACCTAAAAACAATATTATTGATGCATAAAATCATAATATAGTCTCTTAAAGCTACAACAGTGCCTCTTAAAATTATAATGGATGAAACATGCACACAACCTAAACACAATAATATTGATACTTAAAACTACAACAGTGACTCTTAAAAAATATATCAATGCATCTTAAAACTATAATAAAGCATGATTATGCAACACAAACTAATAACTATAGAAATGATTGTTAAAACAATAAGAAAATCATAATAATATGTGAAGCATTCAACATAGCTAAAACTACAATAATATTGATTAGAACAATGACATAAGCTCTTAAAACCATAAGAAACCACACAAATGCAAACTACAATATCATATTGCAATATATGTTCCTAATCATAATATCAAACGGTAGAGATAGTACCTTCCAAAAGCTGTGAAATTCGAGGAAGAGGAAGAAGGCTTTCGTGAATCCTGGTACAACCATGCTTGTCTTATTTCTCGTTGCCGAATCCACGCTAGCTAGGAAGTATACAGATTCGAATCGTGATCGATTTCGTGTGGCTGAGTTCGTTGAGCTCGATGGCATGAGCAGATCGAGATTGGTGACGTGAGCAACAGGTCGATTCGTCACATAGTTGCGTGAGCAGCACGTCGATCCGTGACAGAGTAGGCTTGAGCAGATCTCCGGTAGCAATCGCTCGATCTCTGATCGATCGATATCGATCAATCTTCGGTGTGGCAATTGCTCGATCTATGCCATGACAATTGCTCAATATCTGATCGATCTCCAGTGGCTCGATCTCCGATGACAATGACGAGATGTCGACGATGAGCATATCGTCTTTCTGGTTCTGAGCGATTTGATGTGTTTTTCTTTCTTTTTCAATTTTTAGCATTATATTTGTTATATATACTGAGCCAGTCTGGTTCGATTGTAGGCACCGGTTAGACCAAAAAAACTGCGCGTTTGATTAATTTAATAATTTTTAATATTTAGTTTTGATTTCTCTATTGTATTGGAAAGTCCAGTCTGGTAGTATACTTACTCTACAAATTGATTGATTGAAGTATAAAACGGCCCATACCATGCGTGAGAAAACTAGACAAGTTCCTTTCGTCACGTCAAAGCGATCACGAAAGCGCTAAAATTACATGAACCCAATTTATCCATCTACGTAGACCAATACGACAAAGTTTCATCTCATCTCATCTCTGACTCTCTGTCACCATGATTAAAGCTCAAAGCTCAGAAAGATCCTAACACCTCCATTCACCATTTCCAAGCTTTATTAACTCAACAACCGACAACATAGAACTTCGTGCAGATTAATAAATCCAATCCTTCTGCAGAAACAGAGTTGTCTCCTGTACTGTACTAGTACTAGATCCATCCAATTGATCCATGGAATAGCCTCACAGCCAAAACCTAATTCGAGTTCATAAACGCCCAAACTGAAGCTTTGTTTCTTTGGGGATTGCAAAGATGCTCAAACGCAGCTTCAGATTGGGATTGATCACCTCCTGGTTCCGAACTAAAGTCGTCGATCCGCTTATCCTGATTCTCCAAAGGTAGAGATTGGAATTGTGTTATTTGAGGTTTTGAGTGGGATGAATTTATGGTGTCTTGATATGAATTTGTTTGTTGGGTGAATTTGGATTGGTTAGTGATGTGTTTTGTTGTTTAATAGGGGAACAGAACCGAAGCAATTGGCGTTTTCGGCAGCTTTGGGAATCACTCTGGGATTGTTTCCCATTTGTGGTATGTTTTGTGCTTGTTGTGATTGATTAGCTGCTTTGTGTTTCTGGAACTCTGTGGTTACTAGGGGTTCTTTTTTGTCCTTTTGTTTCATGACTCGAATTCGTGTTGAGTTTTTGTTGTGATTACGTGGGGTACATATTTGATTGCACTGTGTTGTTTTCTTCTAGTTCCTAAGTCTCTTAGATGGGCTGCTTGTTCGGTTTCATGTTTCTGGAACTCTATTGTTAACAGCTTTTTTTTTTCATGACTCGAATTTGTTTTACGTTTTTTTGGTAATGACGGTACTTATATAGTTGTGCCTCTTGTTCGGTTTCATGTCTCTGGAACTCTATGGTTACCAGCTTCGTGACTCGAATTTGTTTTACATTTTGGTGGTAATGAAGTTGCATATTTAGTTGTGCTGTGTTGTTTTCTTCTGGTTTCGAAGTTTCTAAGGTGGGATTTCTTGGATAATTTGAATGAGGGGATATTGATGAAGTTTATGTCTGTGCTAGGTGTTACTGTTTTCCTCTGTGGGGTGGCTATTGCAGTGCTCGGATCTCTTTGCCATGCTCCAACTGTGATGCTTGCTAATTTTATTGCAACTCCAATTGAATTGAGGTATTGAACTGGCATAATCAAAGATACTAGCGGTTTACCTGTGCAAACTTCATTTGTGCATTTTGAGATATTAAGTGGTTAAATTTATTAAGGTTATCAATTGCTCTCGGTACACAGATTATCAGATAACTAAGCATCCCTGATATTAAGTGCTTGGTCTAAGATATCTGGAATATTTTTCTTTTCATAAGATAAACTCACAAAAATAGGACATGGTGCTGCTCCAGCGGAGTTTGAACCCATCACCTATAGACATGTGTCAAAAGTCAAAACCTACCACTTGGTTTAAGATATGTGAAGATATATGCTATAGAAGGCCCTGGTTCTTGTAGACTTTCAAATTAACCAGCTCCCTTACATCCTGCCATTTGAGAATGCTCGCTACTTAAAAATGGCTGTAAAAAATGAGCCCCGGTAGTTCTTTTAGCAAGTTTGGTGGCTGAGTCTATTCTTGCATGTAAAACTGGTCAATATGGCTTCTTTTCAGCTGTTCTTGTTGGGTTGGCTTTTGCATTCCTTTTAGCTGTATTCTCACTTGTTGAACTTGAGTTTCCTCGAGTAGTAATATCAGGATACTGATGGTGTGTTATGTTTCACAGCTTGGTCGTGCCATTTCTACGTTTTGGTGAATTCGTTACTGGAGGGCCACATTTTCCTTTAAACTCTGATGCTTTTAAGAAAGTTTTGACTGGAAATGCTTCACATGAGGTCTTGCAGAGCATTCTGCACGCGGTATGTTACCTATTCGAAATCATTATTCAGTCTCTTATCCTCCAGCATTCTTGTGCATTCATTTTGGAAGTCAAGCTAGCTCATTACATTATTTTGGGCAAGTTTACTCTGGACCTAAACAATTATTTAGATGATCATATTTCAGAAATTGTATACCTCTAGTTCTTCATTTTGTTTTCCTATGAAAATATGGAACCGTACATGGTTAATTTATATAAAAAACGTATATACTAGAAATAATGAGGATATGACAGTCAATTCAAAAGCAAGGTCTCAAAATTTCATGGATGCCAGCATCTGAAATGAATTAGAACTTTTTGCCCTTTTATGGGTATACACTTGGTTACTCGTAATATGTAACAATAGTAAGCTTGCATCTCATGAAAAAAGTGAAATTTGTGTAGTTTATATTCTACAATCTTGTGATGATAATAAGCCTTGGGGTATTCTTTCAGTTTACTAGTGTGATTACTGATTACTCAGTTCTGTTCAATCATATTTGCAGTTGTTGGGATGGCTTATTGCTGCACCATTCATCCTAGGAGCCCTGTATTTTATCTCTCTGCCATGCTTCATTATCCTGGTGCGTAAATTCGGCAATGTTCCCTCAAGCCCAAAGAGACTGCCAACTTCCGTTTCTGATGTCAAGCTAAAAGAGTAAAAAGTGAGGACTGTCTGAAACTGTAATAAACGATAATTGTTCCTTGCAAATGAGGAAGCTATGCAGCCTTCTTTTCTTCAAACAGTTGTACAGAACACTTGAGCATCTGTTGCTATATATATGTAAATATGCACAAACTGATGTTTCTTTCTTAATATTGCATGCTGAAACATCCCAATTCCGACTATTTCCTTCTACACATTTAGCCCCAAATCCAATCGTCCACACAACTTATACAGGGAGAGGAACCCTTTTGCATTTAGCCCTAAATCAAACATTACAGGAAAATGAAATTGAAATCAAAGTAGAGATGTTTAACAGAGGTTTTTTGTAGTGGCGATACCATAAGGACTCAGAAACCGATCAATATTGGACATGTCTATATAGCAAGAAAATACTGGAGTAGTAAATTATTGCATTTTACAGCCTCTATTTGCTTGGCAAAATTACAGTTTATATCTATCACACTACGAAGTAAGAACTCTCCAATGGGACATAAGTTTCGGTCACGGCAGTGTTCATTTAGTCATGTCATGTCATCCCAAGGAAATCCCAAATTCGGGATAACAGACACTTACCCTGAAAAGGAGAAATAGCTGAGCAAGAAGCGATTTAAAATGCTTCCTGATGGCAATAGAGATCCAGAATGAGAAGTGTCTAGATGACCAAATGGAGAAAATTTTCCCAAATCTTTGGATAAACATGGCAACAGTATAAAATACAACATCCAACCACTGCCTGGGAACCTACAGATCAGTAAATCCACTATAGACGACAATGCACAGTTTCGCCTGATGGTAAAGGCTGTAGAAAAGACCCAGTAAATAAATGTTTGAAATTTGTTCTTCCGGTCCTTTTCTTCGTGGTTATCTTTACTGAAGGAGCATAAATTAGTTGAGCTTTACATCCTTGTCCAGGGGGAATGCTTTACCACGATGATTGAAGATCATGAAATCCATGTTTGCAGGTAGGCTTACCACCCTGGATCCACAAAATAAAGAGAATTGAAATTGTTACTCGGACATCAGAAACACATCCAATAGAGAACAACAGGCAGTTCGCTCACATATTTGACTTGAGAACAATAGGAATCACGTATTCACTTGTCAAATTTGTAGCAACATCACATATTAACATCCCAAACTCTTTTCCTATGTGTTTCAAGATAGGCATGGTTTTAGATCTCTCTTTTCTGTCTTGCTTATAGCTTAGATGGAGAAGAGGGTTAAGATAAATGCAGAACTAGCCTTCTATCAGGGGGCTTTGGGTGGAGAATAATAATCTCTCTGTATTATGATGTTTGGGTGCTAAACGAAAATTCCAGAAGTTCAACGATGCTTGGACATAATATCTAAAGATCACCTAACATGAAACATTAAGAATAATAATAACTCGAGATGTAGAACTATTAAGATAGATACATTATGCAAATATCAAGACACCAAAAAGGGAAATATCTTTGGGACATACTAATTTGCAGCTAAACCATTAAGATGATAGCCACTAGTTACAGATATGCTATGGCAACAAGTTACAACTGAGTACAGTTTTTCAATGAACAAACCTAAAATGTTGATAAAGGAATCACGATATCAATGTTCTTAGGAAACACCTATTCTTTCTGACATTAGGGATAACCAAACCACAAGTGTTTGGCTCACTACCCCGAAATTAAACTAGTTTTTAAGTGTTTTTTCAGAAATAACATATTTTATAAACTATACTGGGATTTTCACTTTTCAGGTTGCCACAGTCCATATTACCAGCTTTATTGACATTCTAGCAAAAGATTAGTGAAATTAAGTAGCATTGGGTTAACTTCTAAAAGACTTTTAGTATTACGCAGATCTTGACTTCATCGTATTTAGAGTTAAAACATGCTTTCACTCCAAAAGAATGGGGTGTCAATAGAAACATCAGAAGGATGCTTCAAATTAGCATCTTACAAGAAATGCAAAGGGATAAAGGTACATGTGCCAGAAAATATACGTGAACCAATGAGTTGAATGTTCTGCTGATTCCTAATAGTTTATTGTAAATACAACGGTTTTTCATATGATTAACTAATGGTATCAAATTATTGGCTACAGCAGCTTGTTTCATGATTACACAAGATGTGATCAATAACACTTAACATAATGAAGATATAAGTCCAAGAAAAAAGCTCTTCAGGTGATAATTCATGTACAAGTTCCACATAGCAACCAAAAGCATCATTAATGTGACCTTTGGGAAAGAGTAAGGCCAGGAGAAATACGAAAAGGAATATCATAAAGTGTGCTGATATAACAGATGTTTGAGATCTAAATATCTATTAAGTAGGAGATTTCTTAGACTCTCATTAACCTGAGCTGAAATAACAGATGTTTATATTAGGGGATTTCTTAGACTCACATTAACCTAACACACTAGCTAAAGAAGTTGTGCAAAAAAGCTCTCTAGTCTAGTACTCATAAACACCACTTTCTATGCCACCAATGATCCATGATCACGTAGTTGTGATTCTCTCCGAATAGAGAAGCTATATACCCACAAAATTAAGTTAACATACGCAAATCTACAATCGAAATAACAGTAACTGTAACTCACATACATAGTTCATTATCTTAGCTAAAACAATACTTTCTCAACAATACCCTTATATACAAAGTGCAGATCAGTTTGCTTCGCCTCCAACCAATAGGTCGGTTAGAGTCACTTTAGCACTTAATCCGTTTAAAAAAAAAGAATGCACAGAGTAAATTATTATTAATTACTCAACAAAATAACAGTACTTTCTCAAGAAGGAAAAAGGAACAATTAAATGCTCTACTAGTACCTGTTTTCATCTGAATGTGGAAGAATTGACAAAAAATTCCCAGGCACAGTCAAACCAGCCCACATGCACAAAACCAAAGAAGCTACCAACTCCATCACCACCTGCACATAACAAAATATGATCCACTTTAACCTTAAAAACACAGTACCAGAAACTAGAAAAAAAAAAAGGTAATTGGGAAAATACGTTAAAGGGAGGTCCAGAGAATTCTTCCTCAGTGATCTTGAGCAAAGATCTATCTGCAAAAGCAAATCACACCAGTATTTCAAGATTTGAAGTACGAAAAATTGAATCTTGGAGGTGAAACAAATTGGGGTGAGAGAGTACACTGAATGGTGGAATAGGCAGCGTGAGAGAGGATTAGAACTCCAACAACGCCGATGATGAAACCAGCTCCCATCTTTCTTCACTGTAGTCGTCGTTAACTGAGAGAAGATCGCAAGCCTGTAATTTTGGAGTGGAATCTGGAATTGTGATGAGGAAGATTAACCAGAAGTAGTCTGAACTATTTTGGGTTTGTTTGAATGGGCTTGAGGAGGCCCAGTATCAAGTTGTTGGGGACTGGGGTTATTCACTTATTCAATTGCTGGCCTACTACAAATTTTGGGAACAAGGTACATTTTATTCGATTGATATTTACTGAATAAAATTTAATTTTATAAATAATGTTTGTATAGTTCATTAAAAGTAAATATTTTATATATATAAAATTGTCAATGTTAACAATATATATATTTTTTGATTAATAGTGTTGATGTTATTATAAAGTAATAATATAAATTTATATCTACATAAGTTATATATAAATTGTTTTTCTATGGACTTTGGGTATGATAGAAATTTAGAAGTGATGTAAAATATTTATCATATATGTTTATGCACAAAATAATGAAATGAGTTACGCAAAGTCGATAAAGCTTGTAACTTTTAACATGCTTTAAGTATGAATATTATTGAAAAAGAACAACTACTAATGAAAAAATGTATACTTCAACAATGATAAATAAAAGGGATAAAATTGTACTAATGGTGTTCGAACTTTGCAAAAGTGGTATACGTAAGCACTAAATTGAAATTGAATAAGTAAGATAGATACGTGAGATTTAAATGGAACTAAAATATTATGTAAGACTATACACTTTTATATATATATATATATATATATATATATGCAAAATTTTGTATTAAATATTTGTGAAGAATGGTATTAAAATATTGTTGTATTTCATAATTCTGTTTATATTTGATGATATATGTACGGTGAAAGATCTGCTCAGTTTACATTATGGAAAATGATAATATATTAAGGAAACAAGAATAAATTGAATAGCTAGGTGCATTTTATGCACAAAGTGCATGCGCGGTGTAAACTTTTTGCGCCACAATTAATGGATACATGCGAAGTACAAAGATATATGTGTAGGGTCAAAGATGACAGATCGAGAAAGGAATATAGCAACAATGATCTATTTAGTAAAATTAGCTGAAAAGATACATGATAGCTGAATAATTAACTGGTAGTTTTTTTCATCAAATTAACTTAATTACCTTCTCAAACTACCTACATTTTCAGCTAGTTTGTTTGAAAAGTTACACGTTCACGTAACAAATTTTTTATTAAAAAAGGTTTATTAAACTGAAAAGGTAGTGATAGTCAATAATAAACATAGCCAATATATTGTTAGCGTATGTATACTCCATATAAGAAAAAAATAGTGGGTTTGAGATTTAATTTGTAGGTAAATAAATGGTCATCAACTTAGACTTAGTATCTAGATTAGCATCATCATGGCATATATAGCATGTGA
>JAYMSP010001161.1:0-35386 GCA_036897095.1 Plantago elongata
AGATCTGACTGAGCGAATAGGGAAAATTAGAAATCAAATAGAAAGAATAGAAAGAATTAGAAAGAAGAAAAGGACTATAAACTATACCAGAACTTCCTTCTCCCAGAAAGTTTGTGACACTGAAGTATTCTGTTGCACATAAGAGTTCATGATGGGAGATCATCCGATGTTCCACTAAAGAAATTTCTGATTTAGTTGCATTTTTGGGGTGCCTTCTTGAAAATTTCATCCACAAAAAAACAACTGTGAAAACTAGCAGAGATGTCACAGCAATTGGAACTGTTATCTTAAGAACAAAACCCCTCATTCTTTTTTTTCGTCCAGAGGCTTGAGGTAAGCACACCGGAACGTTCCATCTAGGAGCTCCACATAAGTTTGGATTTCCCATCAAACTTTCAAAAGTGATATTTGCAAACACTCGTGTCTTCGGAATTTCTCCTTGTAATCTGTTGAACGAAATATTGAGGTACTGGAGATCTTGAAGTGATCCAAGGGATGAAGGGATATCACCAGAGAGATTGTTTGATGATAGATCTAAAGATTGGAGGAGTATGAGAGTTTCCAACTGATCTGGTATTGGACCTTCAAATTTATTTCGCGACATATCAAGCGTCAGTAGATTCTGAAGGGACCCAATGGACTTTGGGATTTCACCAGAGAAAACGTTAGAAGAGAAGTCAATGGTAGTGATGGCCTTTAAGTTTCCCACTTCTATTGGTATAGAGCCATACAAGAGGTTTTTGGACAAGTTCAGTACTCTAACATTCTCCAATTTCCAGAACACCAAAGGTATAATAGAATTCAGCTTGTTAGCTGCTAGAGATATTTCTCTGAGTTGTGTAAAGGTTCTGAAAGCATGTCGGGATTGAGCCTGAAAATTTGTTTCCATCCAGATACAGAAAACCCATGATGTGTATGTCACAATACACAGTAGTAACAAAACCATCCAATCTGTTTTCTGACAAACCTAAAAATTCCAAATTTCGCAAGCCTGCGAATGATAAAGGCACTGAACCTTGTAGCTCATTATTAGGTACGCGCAGATCAATCAAGCTGCTCAAGTTTCCAAATCCATGTGGAATGCTACCCTTTAGCCCACAAGATCCCGCAGTGAATCTTTCTAAACTGGTAGACAAATTGCCTACAGATTCTGGTATGTTACCATTCAGTGGGGTATGTGAAAGTGCCAGGTACTGCAAATTTGGACAGTTCACCAATGATTTCAGAAAGTCGAGATGGGTGGAAGCAGGATTGTTAATTAGAGGATTTAGTTCAATCATGAGACTCTCGGGGTATCCCAGATTTCCAAGCATCGTCGGGATAGGTCCACTAAAGCTATTATTTGAAAGACCCAGATGTGTGATCTTTGTGGCATTGCATATCGAAGATGGTATATCTCCACTAAACTGGTTGTCGTACAGAGCAAGCCTTTGAAGATTAGAAAGCCCATTACCAAGATCCCTTGGAAGAGTCCCACTGAGGTAATTATCTCTTGCATCTAGATTTTCAAGTGAAGTGATATTGAAGAACGCATGTGGAATTCCACCATAGATTCTATTTCCCCCTACATCCAAATTTCGCAAATTCAGCAACCGGCTCAATTCATTTGGTATCTCCCCCTGAAGATCATTCTCATACAAGTAAATATCTGCAAGCTTGGTAGCATTACATAGAGACATTGGGATATTTCCTGTTATACGATTAGTACGACATGATAGATATTCAAGATTTGGCAACCCCACTCCTAGATTCTCTGGTAGTTTGCCAGATAACTCGTTGTCACGCATATATACTTTTTGCAGTGTAGAGACGTTAAAAACTGAAGGAGGTATTGAGCCGAATAGATTATTACTGCCGATGCTGAGAAGTGAGAGCCTTGTGAGCTTCCCGAGCTCTGATGGAATGGTGCCATCTAAATTGTTTGCCTCCAGATCCAAGTACTCTAATCTTGAGAAGTTGCCAAAAGAATCCGAGATACTGTCAACTAGATTATTACTACCCACCCTGAGGTCCAAGAGTCTAATTAGTTTCCCAAGCTCTGATGGAATAGCACCATCCAACTCATTCCTAGACAGATATAAGACCTCTAGTTCTGAAAAGTTACCAAATGAAGTCGGATAGTACCTGTAAGATTGTTTCTGTGAAGGGCCAAAAGTTGAAGATTGCACAAGTAGCCAAGCTCCTCGGATATGGATCCTACAATCAAGTTATCTGCTAAATTGAGAATCTGGAGCTTCCAACACCTGCTCAAATTTGCAGGAATACCTCCCTGAAGAGAATTATTTGCTAATATGAGAATCCTGAGTTGTTGCAGGGATCCGAATTCGCTTGGCAGAAATCCTCCCAATTCGTTGCTGTTTAGATCAAACACCTCAAGGTGAGCCAACTTGGCAATTTGTGGAGATAGTTCTCCCCGGAGAGCCAATCCTGATAGGGAGATATTTGTAACTCGATGATTAAAGCAAGAAACACCAAACCAAGTGCAGTAACGAGTGTTGGAGGTCCAATTGATAGACAATATGTTATCAGGTTCTAGTATGAGCTTGGATTTGAAGGCCATTAAAGCTGCATATTCAGTACTGCCATTGTTTTCGAGTGTTATATAAGAAACAGAACCGAAAAGCAAGAAGCAGAAGAGTAAAACACATATTGTGCTTGGAGCAGATGCTAGTCCAAACATGGATGGTTTTATGAAAGATTATAGTTTTGGAAGAGGATCAATCATTGGTTAACCAATAGTGCGACTTCTATGAAATAAATAAAGCAATCTGAATCCCTGGAACAATGGAAGAACTAGATGTGATTTTGGAAGAGGATCAATCTTGCAATGTTAGATGTGATTTTCAACATTAATCAGCTCCCTCAACGAGTATTAAATATTGATGCTTACATGCCAATGGTGGACCATAACAGTTATAGATTTTCTCCCTAATGCTATGTGAACATGTTTAAGATTAAGAGGGAATTTTCTACCAGATTGAACTTTCAACACAGTTGCAGAATTGCAAACTCTAAGAAAATGCAAGTGATGCAGAAAATGATTGTTTTGCCTTAACCATCCTGTGTCTTTTTCCATTCACATATATTCTTGCCTTGAGATTTCCTTTTCCCAAACATCAAGTAGTGTAGACATTAAATCCTATGGCCCGGTTGGTAGAAAGCTGGAAGGTATTGAAGAAATACTCGGATCAATTATTCACGCGGCTTCTCTATGTTTAAAAAGGCTGTAACTAATGATTAAGTGATAGAGAGGTGTTACACTGTTTACTAAATTTAAAAGAAAACTCAATAAGTGCTACCCCGCGACCTAGTAAGACGAGATGAACAGTCTATATGTACACAGTGCTTATGGAAGTTGAGAGCATATATGCTAGTAATAAATAGTAATCCTGAAACAATGAAGTACCAGAAAAACATTACATTCTTCTAGCAATACAGATCAAGTATACAATTCAAGCTTTCCTTTCTGAATCATGGATTCAATCTATACTCACTTCACAAAGAGTTACTTGTGCAGTGCGACACAGAGAAAAACCATTGCACAATTTACATAAAAATCAAGTGAATAGTTAGAAGCTACCAGGCTTAGATAATTAGAAGCTCTGAAATGCAGTGTCAACTAGGTAAAACGAAAACAAGAAAGCAGAACAACCAAAATTGTATCTTGAAAGAAAGAGTATTACTACTATAGGCCAAAGTATGCGGTTCAATTAATCGACCAAAGCTCGGTTCATCTAGTTACATAAATGAGTTATGAGGCTCTAATTGAACATGAGGCTCAACTGACTTGTAACGCTATCGAACACGGTAAAAATAAATATAATGTATGAAGCATATTAAATAAATTAACTAAATGAGCTTTAAGGAGCTCTAACTTGCTTCAGTTACCTTATCAAGCTTAACAATCTGAGCCGAATCGAGCACTCGTTAAGGCTCAACTCAGTGTACTACTACTCATAACTGAATAAACAACTTTTTAGAAGCCTGCAGTTTGCAAGTACTATACTCATCATCATTTGTTGCATAAAGAGGCAAGGAAGTAACAACTGAAATTAGAGACGGAGAGATATACTCATGATGTGATATGAACCCAATAATGGGTCCTTTTGAAGAGCTTTTAGCACGATAACTTTTGCACTGTAAAAATCCTCGTTTTCATTTCACGTGAATTTAAGAAAAGGATGATGAGATAACTTGAAATATTAAAATTAGGGCACAATGTAATTGGGAATTGAAGAGATCTGATTTGGGATAAAAACGCACTGCCACAACCAAGAAAGAACAAAGGTTAAAAAAATATCGCCGCTGCCGGGGATCGAACCCGGGTCACCCGCGTGACAGGCGGGAATACTTACCCCTATACTACAACGACTTAGTTAATAGAAAGTTAACAGTTTCTGATTTTCTACTGTATTCTAATTCGAACAGAAGACTTTTCCGATATAGTGAAGTTTATTATAACACCACTATTTTATGCAATAAGTCTCTTACAAATGAGTAAATTTTTTGTTTTACTTTTACATGACCACATATCTATATTCACGCAAGAATTTCAGTTTTATTATGCACTTGATTTCAAACTTCAACTATTTTATCGGGTGCTTTTCGGAACAAAAGACTTCAAATATTATATAGTGATTATACGATCGGGGAAATTACATATGATATTAGTGTACACAATACTAAACTATCTTTGTTTTAGGGTACCAATTTTGATCTACTTCACTCAAGAATTTCATCAACGTTCTATTCTAATGTCGATATGGAATTTGACATGTTAAATATAAACTGATGGAATCTGGCAGACCTAATACACCCTTAAAATAGAAAACCATCCATAAAGAAAGTTGAAAGAACGAAGGATAAAATTGGTGCAGAAAAAAATAAGAAAGATTGGAGATGAGGTCTGGATTTGGTTCTTAGTACTACTAAAACCCCAGTGCATGTACATCACATTTGACACCAAATATGTTAGTTTTAAGAAGTTTGATGTCATGTGTGAAAAGTAAATGTTCAGTTCTATATTTAGTTCCAAACCTTATTGTAAAATTTGCCCCCACTTGGAATAGTGCGTTTAGCTCCAAAAGTATTTATAGGACTTAAATTATCGAGGGTGAGACTCATTTTAGTTGAATGTCTCAGACAACCAGAATAATGATTCAATCTGACCTTTGAAATTCTTCAAAGTAAGTAGTTAAAGAGTAATAAATAACTTACTTATAAATAGTTTAATCAAAACTATTTATAGAAATGGCTAGAAGACCAATTTTCATAAAATACGGGATTGCGTCTTTGATGACATGCATCTCCAAATCCATATTGCGGAATCACCAATAAGGTCCAAGCTCATAGATGCTCGAGGGTAGGGTTTAGTCTTCAAAGGTCGGTATATGCTCTTAATGCAACTCTGTGTTACTAATTATTTGGATCTTGCATTAGAGTCTCATGGGCCGGAATCTGAGGTAGTGACCTTTACTTAAAAAACTTAGTTCAATTTGATCGGTTCGCCTAAAATCGTTTCATAATTCCATTCATCTTAATCTGAACGACTTTAGTAAAAGTTAAATCGTACTACTCAACACTCACAATATCTACTTAGAATGATTCTTTGGAACATCATCGTTACAAAATCACTAAACAACCCGTATCACATCTTAAACTAATTTAAACAATTACACAAGGAAACCAAAAATATTCACCAAAAGATGATAAAAGTTGACAATACCCAACAACATATAGAACTAATCAAGAGTAGAAAACTACCAAAATCATCAAGATTCATCATATCCACATTTGGCATAAAAATCCCATTTCCATTATGAACCCAAGCATCTCCACATTTCCAAATTTCCAAGTCCAATCAAGCTACATCGTTTTCACCCGAACTATCACAATCCACTCAACAACAGCATCAGAAACACCACTCAATTCATCATCATCATCATCATTCATCCCATTTCACACACCTCGAGAAACACAACCAGAGTATCCATTTCCATGGCGATTTCCCTGAACCTGCTGCTGAACAATGTTCATCATCTTCAAATGCTTCCCACTCCAAACCTCCATCATCTTCATCTCCTTCGCCTCCGCATCTCTCTGCAACGCATTCAGCTGCTCTCTATACTCCCCTTCCATCCTGCTCAAATACGCCGCCTCCTCCTCCCTCAGTCTGCGTATCTTCGCCTCGATCTCCTCCGTCTTCTCCTTCCTCCGCCTCGCCTTCTCCGCCTCCAGCTGCTGCTCCAGCCTGTTCAGCCTCCACGTCGCCTCCTTCTTCTGCCTCATCCAATTCTCCTTCCCTTCCTCCACCTCCTTACAATGCTGGATCAAAATCCCCAAATTCTGAACCGGATTCAACCTCTCCGGCTCAATCTCCGACGGCGAAAGCGTTAAGCTCACCGATGGCGAAGGAGTCGTCGACGAAGACGACGTCATCGAAGTCGACGGCGTCGCGTTCATGTTAATCATCCATGGCGGAAGCGTCGGATTCGGAATCACCACCGGTTCCGTAATCGGAATCGAAAAAACCGGCTGGACAACTGGCTGAACGTACTTTTCAGCGAAAGTCTCGAGAATATGATCATACTTCCCTTGCGCCACCGTCTCCGGCGAGGCTACGGCGGCGGATGAGGACGAGTCCTGGTGGTGATGCGTTTTCTGAGACTTCTGGATCTGCTTCTGCTGCTTCTCCTTGAAAACCTCCCACCACTTACCTAACCGCTTAGCCGTCCGACCGGGAACCTCAGCTGCAATCTTCTTCCACTTGTTGCCGTACTTGGCTTGCAGAGAGATGACTAAGGTTTGCTCTTCTGGAGTGAGCGAGCCTTTTTTTATACCTGGTTTGAGGTAGTTTTTCCACCTTTCTAAGCAGGATTTTGGATCTCTGTCAAGTGTGGTGGCCATGCGTTGGGAGATGAGGTTCCATTCCTTGGGGCCGAATTGCTTGACGTAGGCGCGGAGTAGTGCGTCTTCTTCCGGTTGCCACCTCTGCCTCTCCTTCATGTTACTCTCATTATAGTTGATGTGAAAATGGTGGAAATGGTGTGGTACTGTTGGTGTAAATGGGGAGAGGATAGAGATGGAGAGAAGGGGGGGGTTATATATAGGGAGTAGGGGGTAAAGGGATGTTAGGGTAAAAATGGGGAAAAGGACAAAAGGGGGTGGGGTGGGAGCAGTGAGGAGTCAGAAAATGGTGGGGGTGGAAGTGACAGGACAGTGGGCTGCCTGCTGCTGCTACTGGAGGGAGGGGGAAGGAGGGGGAGAAGATAGCATGGTAATATGGGGTGCAGACTAGTGTACACTAGTTGTAGTAATGCATTATTTATTTCTTATCAACTGTATATACTTCCTGTAAGAATAATTTTATATTTCTATTCGTCTAATCTGATATAAATTGAAATATATTGAATTTATTTATTGTGTATAAACTAATTAGGCAGAATAAAATGAATTTGAAATGAAATAGAATTAATGAGTTACATATAAAGAGAATAGAGCTTAAGTATTTCATTGTGTTATTGTTGATCTTCTTCTTTGTTAAAAAGGGTAGTAAATGAAAATTGGAACGTTAAACGGTTATAAGGGTTACTATTTTTAAAAAAAAGGGAGAAATATTTATTTATTTATTATTTAAATGTACAATATGCGTATGATTACAATTATTCATTTTCAAAATAGGTACTATTGAAGAAGGACAAATGTCCCATATAAAATGGCATCTAATACGATTCACAAACTTGTTTTTAAAAGTTCGTCGGTTGATTTTCTTAGCAAGATGGTCAGCAGCTTGATTCATTTCTCGTTACATAAATTGAACATGAACTTCTTCTATGATATATATAAGCTGAAGATTATTTTCGAGAAGGGTTTGTAATTGTAATGTTGATGCTTAATGAGAGTTAGTATTTTTTATTTTATTTTTTTTTAAAAAGTAGTATACCCATTTTTTTATAATAAATGAGTCAATTATAGTGAAAACCTAAATGTGGAAGGGAGGGTGAGTGTCACTGTATAAGAAGATGCCAAGTTATGTGTATGAGCTGTGATCTGTGAACACTTGTTGGGATTAAGTCCCTACATAGGGAGCCTGGGGATTTTTTTGGACGTGATGGTACGCTCTTACGAGTTTCGTGCAGCCAAATCTTGGTTAACGACAAAAAATTGACTGTATACGAGAATTATTGATTCATTACTTAATACTTACTCCGTCCCTACATAATTGAAATAATTTTTTATTTTAAACATCCTATGAGAATGAAATAATTTTTAATTTATGAAAATAATCCTCTATAATAGAAATTATTTTTAACTACATATTATTGGATTCACATGTATCTTTCTATCTTAAATTTATTCTTAATCACATATTACAAATTTTTTCACAAAAAGTATACAAACCAAACTGTTTCATTATAGACGGGACGGAAGAAGTAATAATAATAATGTATCTTTGGGGATTGATGTATGGTGCAGGGAGTCGCGAAGGAATTATAGAATGATTATTTTATCATAATAATGTGGGTACATTAATAATATAAATATATAAACACAAAATTTTGATTTTGGAGAAATAATCTTTAATTAATATAATTGAAAATGGGATTATTTTGTAATTTATCGTTAAACATGTATGTTTCGCGATCTTCTTGCGGATCCGGGTCACTATCATTTTTTCCCGGATCCACTTGTAGGTCCTCTTACAGTTTGATATCATAGAGTTTTAAGTTGAGATCATATGAATTTAAGTTGAAATCATAGTATTTTTCTGTTGACATTATAGTATGCTTTAAAAGTAATGCAGGCAAATTGTAAGAAAATAAAAAGGTTGATGAAGACAATGCCTGCTTTCTTATATTTTGAACAATTCTGAACAAACTGCTAACCATTTTTTTTATTATGAGTTTTTTGTAAATGTACAAACTTTTTGTTAATTGTTAAAGATGTGTAATATATGCTTCGTCTTTTTGAGATAATGAATGTTTTTCCTTAGATCATAAAGTTTCATTTTGAAATTATAGTGTTTTTAATTGTATTATAGTTTTTTCATTTTGAAATCATAATAATTTATAAAAAGAACATAGTAACTTGAAATAAAACCATAGACTTTTATTAATCTAAGATCATAATACATACAATAAAGAATATAGTCATTATAACTGAAATCATAGTCATTATAAAAGAAAATATAGTCATTATAAAGAGAGCATATGTATTATAGCTGAAATCATAGTCATTATAACTTAAATAATAATCATTATAACTTAAATCATAGTCATTATAACAGACATCATTGTCATTATAACGGAGAACATAATCGTCCACACGTCGTTTTCTTTTATTTTTGTTGCATTCACCTTCTCCTAGTTACAATTTGGGAAGGTGTTGGAACAGATGTTTTCGATTTTGATTATGATTTTCCAACATGACTACACATAAAGTACTTCTGATAAACTTTTTCATTCTCATCATGTATGTACACCTTTTGGATGTGAATTCAACTTTAGCAACATGATTTCTATATAGCTGGTCCATGTCTTTGTTTGCATGTATTTCTCTTAAGTTTCCTTCAACATCAAAATATCACGATTAATCACCGTTGTCATTAACAAACTGTCATTGTTTGATTTGTCAACAATAACTATTTCTGCAATTAACATCATAGAAGTAATATGTTATATCATAGTAGTTACAATTGAGATCATAAACGTAAGTTCATAAATCATAGTAGTGTTTTTTTATATCATAGTTGCTTTGATTGAGAATATAATTTATATTATGATAGTTTTTTTATATCATAGTGTTCATATTTGACATCATATCATTAATATTATAGAATATAACATTAACATCATATACATTATATAACTTTTATTTTTTGTTGAGATCATAGAATTTATGTCAAAGACCATAATGAATATAACAAAAAACATAGTAGTTGATTGTAGAGAGTCAATTTAGTATAGAACTTAATAACATATTAGTTTTTATAGAGATCATAGTCACTATAATAGATAACATATATTTATTTGTATAGATCATTGAATTAAAACTATAACATGTTTAGTAACAACTTTTTATGGACCGAAAAGGTAAAAATCATAATAGAACTAGAAAGAATAGAGATCATAAATATGTGTTTTGAATCTTTGTAGCATCATCAACATTCGTAGACGACAACAACAACAACATTAATTAATATTCTTGGGAATATACAACATAAAAGAAAGAACATAGAAACGTTATATACCTTTTCTTTCCAGATCTGAGTTGATGATCGAGATCAAATCTTGATTGAATACACCACAAAATCCTTATTACAATCACCTAGTGAATGAAAAAACAACAACAATATTACTTATCAATTATCAATCATTTCATATGAAACATAGTAGATATTGTTGAGAATATAAGAGATATATGTGAGAAGATAGTACATATACGTAAGAATATAGAAAATACAGTAAAAACAGAATTTAACATAATATGTCGAAAAATAGTGCACAAAATGATTGTCAGATTTTGAATGAAAATATAAGTAATATTATTGAGAACATATGCAATATTCTTGAAAACATAACACATACTGCTTTAAATATATAAACGTTTTTTTTCATATATAAGTTGATATATGAGGTCAGATTTTGAATAAAAATACAATATGATCATTATATAAGCATGATTACATCTCGTAAATGCATAAACAACAATAACATCAATGAGTTAACATCAAACCACGAAAATATAGATGAATAGATCTAGATCTACAATTTTTTAAACTTGCCTTTTCAGATCTACATGGATTTGAGCTATTTTATCATTCGAAACATGAAAAAAATAATATAAAGTGTTTGAAATCAGATATTACCTTCGATTTTGATCGTTTTTATTGCATAATATAACAATGTATGTATGTAATCGTCAATTTTTTTATCGGAAAACAAGGTTAATCGGTTGTTTCTTCTCTATGTTGCTGTACTTTGGTTGGGACAAAGAATTTTAGAGAGAGAAAATTTGAGTTGAAATTTTTTGAGCAATGATAATGATGCAAAACGGGTTATATCGTTATATATATGGATCCATTTTGTATATCCAAGTTGTTGGTCCTTGGTTGGGTGTCTTTTATCAACTTGTTTTTATTTGAAGTTAATTTGTAATATTAAAATTTTATATTTTTATATCTTTATTTAAAAATTATTTTTTAAAAAAACTCACTCATATATAAACAATATAATATGTAATTCATACCGCTTAGTATAAACGAGCATGGTGTGAAAGCTTAAATATACATAAATACCATGTATATGAATTTTACAATCATTTCACTTTTCAATAGTTGGGTGGAATTTTCGTACTAAGTTGCAATTGATTTTATTTATGGTCAGAGAATAGTCTTAGCTTGTGTGTGGAACTTTTGTAATAACTTTCAATTGATTTTATTTATGATCGGAGTTTCTCTAGAGATATTTCTATTAAATTCTATAATACAATGTCATTGTGCCCGTCATCTAAGAATGTATCAAACGATGTGATAAAACAAAACTTTATAGTGAAACATAGCATATTATAAAACTTACACTATATAGTTAATAATCTACTAAATTTCCAAACATATTTTTGCTTGTACGCTGATAATATAGCATTCATATTCCATTTACCAAACAAGATTTTAAATTTATATTCTTAATATGTTTTGAGTGGAATTTTAAATTGTTATCAAGGTTAATTCAGTTATATACGTAATGCTAGTTGACTAGTTCACTCTAAAGAGAATATTCTCTCGCAACACATATTATGGTACATAATAGGCGACTCTCCTATACTCTGAAAAACATTCCCCTCTTGTAATTTATATATTATTGAAGTTATTTAAAATATTATATATTGATCATGATTACCTTTTCAACCGTTAAGATATAATAGTATGGTTGGATTTAAGGAACAATCTAAGACATAATTTTGACTAATTTGTAAACACTCCACAAGTTATTTTTTGTACAAATGAAAGAAGTCAAATGCTTTTCAATGATCTAATACTAATAATATAAGTTGGTCCCAAACAAAAAAGAGAAGAACAAGATTAGTGGAAGGGAAGGAAGAGAGTGTCCTTACCAAAAGAAAGTAATAATAAGTGGCTGGTGGAAATGGGTCGTACGTAAGGCGTGCAAGGGAAAACGCCGAGAGTGGTGGTACGTGAGACGGATCAACGCATTTCTCGGATGTCTTCTGGTTCGGTCCATTGCTGGGTTACGTGGCGGGCCCAATAGATTTTATGCTGTTCCACTATCCCTCTCTATTTCGCCATTTCCTATTTTACACCTTCTCCCCCTTCGACCGTCCACTCATCCACTGTGGGGGACGGTCATGTTGTGGTATGAAGCTGCAACCGCACTTCACGATCTATTTTTCCACTATAATGATTGTTGTGGAGGACGATCTTCGCTATTTTTTATCTTTTATTTTTTTTTATTTTATTTTTGTGAATAGTATATTAATGTGAATATTGAAAATTTAGAGTGAAAAAAATACGTTTTCATGAAAATACAAGTAGAGTAGGATATTAGTACAAAATACAAACGTATACAAACCAAGGGTGAAGTTGAATGTATAAGAAAATATATCTTCACTGGTCTCTTTTTGTAGATCTCGAAAAAATATAAACGACGGTATAAATTTTATATTTTTAATTTCAAAATAAGTAATTATATTAAAAAATAAATAAAAAAGGGGTTGCGCCCAACATGGGACCAGTCCCAAAACAGAAACTTAAGGGGCTGTTTGGAAAACAATTGTAATCGGTCAATTTGGTTCGATGAACATTGATTTGGACTAAAATGCACATCAAATACCCCCATTTTAATTCCATTTCAAATACAATTTCATCAAAATTCATTCAAATGCCTATTCAAATTTATACCAATCAACCCCTTAATTTATTGCGGAGTAACCGATTGAAGTCCGGATCAGCCACCACTGACGGCCCACCGTGACCTCATTTCCTTCATCTACTTACCTCATCCTTTTCGCCTTATTCTCGTTGGAACCCTTTTATAGTTTCAAGTCAGTGATTTTTTAAACATACTTATTACAATTGGATGAGTTCATTTTTCTATTGATAAGTTCGAAACTTCGAATTATTAGGCCTGTCAAATGAGTTCATTTTATCTGTGTTGCGAATCACCAATGGATCTATTATATTATTATATACATCTTCAATTACCTATAGCTTCATAGTATGAAACAAAGATCAGACATGATACGAATTCATTAAAAATAATAGGGGTTTACTGGCATAGCCATCAAATAATTATTTAAATGAGATTTTGGTGAAATTGTGTTTGAAATGAAATTGAAATTGAACGTTTGAAGTGTATTTTAGACAAAATCAATGTTCATCGAGCTAAATTGAGCGATTTAAATACTATGTCAATCAGCCCTTAAAAAATTCATCAAAGAATTACAGAGTGTTTACGATGGATGTTCGGCCTAGACTACCTCGATCCGTTCCACATGATTATGACGGACTAGATCAAGCTAACAAACTTAGGGGTCAGGTTAGATGTGATCAGATTCGGAATAGGATAGAGTTAGTTAATAGGTAAAAACTTGAATTGTCACAAATATAACTAAAATGTAAAGGATTGACCGATTGAACATGGATTTTTAACTTATTGCAGTAATGTTCAGGGTAGATATGCAAACATTACCCAGCGGTTATTTTTTCTTGCCTGGAGAAGCTTTATTTTGACATTTGGATAGTTAGGATTTGAGGGAACATTTATATACTGGTTACGACTATTAGCTTTTTCACTATATTTGGAACTTTGTGAGATTAATGTTTTCTTTCTCAGTTGTGTTGTCTACTAAAATCTAACATAGTGGTGCCCGACTGGAATTCAATAATTTGATATGGATGGACGGAAGGAATATCAAGAACTGGTGAAAGACAATTTTTTTTAATATTTTAAGCAATTATTATCAGACAAGAGAAGAAACTAAATTGTTTTTATAATAAATATAATTATTTTTTAAATATCACTAATAAAATTGTGCATGTGATTTCACGTGCCAAATAAACCAGTATCTTAAATTTAAAATAAATATATATATATATTTTGATTATAAGTTTAATCATAATATATTATGTATGAGTTATTAATACAAACTAAATATAAGTTTTAATAGGTGGTGACAGGTGGGTAGCGAGATATGCTGGTTAGAATTAAGTGTAGAGATTATCAACTATACTATCAATTAATTAATTTATGAATTACTTTTATAAAAATAAATTAACTTATCAGCTACGGAATAAACTATTAATATTATATGTTAACTACTTTATTAGGTACCATCTAACTTATCAGTAAGTTTCGTTAAATAGAATTTAAGGCTTCGTTTCCATGATCTTAAAACTGTTTTAGTCCAATTTAGAGGATTGTGATCCGCGAAAATAGAGCCCAATTACAACCTACATAGTATCTTTTATGAAACATCAATTGTTTTAAAGTAATATATTGGTCTGTGTGTATTTCAATTTAGACCTAATTTTTATTAATTCTTTCACATTTATTTTTAGTTTGTAACTTTAGCCGCCTGTTTGCATGGTACTCATCATATTAATAATATTATACATATATTAAGATATGTTCAGGTATTTAATTTGTATCTTCTACAATAATAAATCTAATTAAACTTATTACCCATTATCTTTACTTTACCAATTAAAATGCAATTTTAAGCCAAACAAATTTAAAAAAATATCAAACATCATTCTGTTCTTTTACAGATCACTTTAGTCTTACATACTTATGACAACCCTATATACCATACTTATAACAACCCTATATACCATACATAGATTATTAACTTTATCTCAAACAATATTTATAATTATAAAAATTTACTTTTAACTCATTTAGTATTTACCAACTAAAATTTTCATTTAACTCAACTCTTCAACTCTTTATCAAACAACCAATAATTCACTTATGCAATATCATAAAATTTAACTCTACCCAATAAAAACTAACAATATAAGCTTAATAAATAACTTAGTTACTAGAAACTTTTTAACATCAGTCAGGGTGTCGCCTTGACTAATGTTAAACACCTATTTTAATCAATTGGATTAAAATTTCAACAGTGGAGATCGAATAATCTCCTACCCTTCACACTAAGTGTCGTTATGAAGTACCGTTTCCAGAATTCAGGCTTGAACCTAAGAATTCAAAGGAGTACTTTAATTTGAAACATGCCTCCGCTAGGAATGTTATAGAGAGGACATTTGGTCTTTTAAAGAAAAGATGGGCAATCCTTAGGTCTACAATGTTCTATCCTTTGGACACGCAGAATGATATCATACTAGCATGTTGTCTACTACACAACTTCTTGAGGGAGTTGATGCTGAGGATCTTCTTGAGGAAGAAGAGTTAACTGAAGAAGACAAGTTTAGAGAATCTGCTTTAAATGGTAATGAAGCGTTTAGATTTAGATGATGATGATTCTGAGGATGAACATCCAATTGATAGTTTGATGGATTCTCCTTCATGGAAGCAATAGCGACGTGCTCTTGCGCGACACATGTACTTTGGTGGAGGAGGAGGGTGGCTGCAAGAGACCAATGATTCAAGTAGATGAGGAAGTCAGCCACTCAATCGACAAGTGGCAATGTTTTGAGGACTGAATTACCTTTGGCTGTTTACAGCCCTTTTGTTGTGTGCTTAATGTTGATCTTAGGAATGTGTATGAATGACCTTGTGATGTTGGTGTGTGTTAATTGTTGGATTTGAATGTGAATATTTGAAGGATATCATTCATACTTTTGACTTTGGTATTGTATTTGAAGCCTGGTTTACTACAATTCACTTGTTTGTTCTTTTAGATGTCTGAATCTGGGGAGAGTGTTGGTGATTCAAAAGGAGAAAAGGGGAAGAAAAAGTCAAACTAAAGGGTCTGGACTAAGGAGGAAGAGCTTGAACTCCTTGATGCAATGAAGAATGCCAAGCTAGCAAGTATGAAAGGGAATAAGGGTTTCAAGCCTGGTGGGCTGCAGCTCATTCAGAACCAAATACATAAGACATATCCTGGGAGTGATTTCAGGATTAAGCCACATATAGGCAACAAGATTAGACATTGGAGGCAATTGCACAATGGTGTACTGGCATACAAAAAAACAAGAGTGGAACAGGGTGGTGTGATGTTGAGAAGAAATTTGACTGTGACGACCATGTTTGGGCTGATTTCATCCTGGTATAAACTCTACTAACGGTGCATTTGACCTGACACTAGTTAACAATCTTCATTAGTCTTTATTGAAGCACAACTCTATGTTCATCTTAGTTGAATCTCCATATTTTTCCATGTTGTAAGACCACAAGATAATGACCAATTTGAGAGATAAGTCATGAATTTACTTTGAGGAGTGGTGTGAGATTTTTGGAAGAGACATTGCTATTGGTAAGAGGTCTAAGGCAATTGGAGGACCTTATCAATGACGTGATCGATTTGCACATCGGGCCTTTAGGCCATATCTGTACTCATCTCCAGATCCTCTGTGTCGGATGTTACTCCAAATTTAGGACCTTCAAAGACAACACCAAGGTCACTCCACATTGGATCACCCCACATTGGATCACCAATGTGGAAGTACCATAGGCATCTCTCATCATGCCGTGAAGGCAACAAGATGATAAGAACAAAGTTATTGCAAGTCAAGTTATTAAGAAATCATAGCTCACATATTTAGACACTCTATTGAACTAGAAAACATGAGAATATCGTATATATGAACGAACATTGTAGCCTTATCCCAAACTTTGTCATCACACGGGAATAAACGATTCATGACCACATCGTACTGCATCCCATTTAGTTTGAGCAGCTTGTTGAACACCTCGTGAAGGTCGACCAGCTTCTTCACAACCTTCTCCAAATCTGCAAAGTGATATTGAACGTGGCACTTGTTGTACAACTCGGTGACGACAGTGTCGTAAGCATAGTAAGTTTCGGAAGGATAGTGCCACGGAATGTCACTATCGAGACCTATCCTTTCCAACGCAATCACCATATGCTCAACATGTTCCTTAGGAAAGCTCGAGTCGTAAAAGATCATGTATTGAGCACGAAAGTGGGTTCCTCTTGATGTGGGAGAAGACATGTTTGAACTTGGATGTTTATAATGAAGGCTTCACTGCAGTAGATGGGTTATATGGAAAGTGTACGATTGTGAGCTTCTTTGTGCGTATTATATAGAGGATATCGAGCATGTATTGTGAAGTATCGAACTTAGATTGATACCACAAAACTACCCGTATTAATGTCGTACACCTAACATACAATGGTAGTTCATACGTATTTACTTCACTAGATACTAAAGTAGTCCATCAAATCAAATCTTTAAGAGGCTCCAACACTTGTTCATTGCACTGTCTATCTAAATTCATGCTATTCTTCCATGAATGCAAAAGATTTGAGATCAAGTATTGGTTAGAGTGTACATGAATGGAGCAGCTCAATCAACATGCCAGAGTCCATTACTTTCTTGTGCCTTTTGCTTCTTATATTTTAATTCTGCAACTAAAGTGATAGTGGTTGGAGACACTAATTGTTCTTGGAAGAAGCCAATTTCCAGCCTTTCCAATACTTATCACGTAGGAGTATATGGTATTGTGTGTACTATATAGAGCATTTGGCACAGAAGACATTTAAAGGTAGGAGTCTAACAACTGCCCATACTACATGAATATCAGAGTGTACATGAATGCAAAAGATTTGAGATCAAGTATTGGTTAGAGTGTACATGAATGGGGCAGCTCAATCAACATGCTAGAGTCCATTACTTTCTTGTGCCTTTTGCTTCTTATATTTTAATTCTGCAACTAAAGTGGTAGTAGTTGGAGACACTAATTGTTCTTGGAAGAAGCCAATTTCCAGCCTTTCCAATACTTATCACGTAGGAGTATATGGTATTGTGTGTACTATATAGAGTTCATTTGGCACAGAAGACATTTAAAGGTAGGAGTCTAACAACTGCCCATACTACATGAATATCAGACTATTACATACTCAAAACCTTCACACAACCATTCAGACCACATTCAATTTAGGCCTTCATGCATCCAAAATCAAAACAAAAGTACGAGGATCATTGTTATCCACTTGCCCATACTACATAAATTGTTATTCACCTACCCATACTACATAAATACTACCATACGAGTTGAGACTTAAATTGTTCAAAGTTAAATAAAATTACAAACATGCAACCATACTTAAAGTTCCAGTGTTTGTCCATTGACTAATTTGTAGTCAATGGAACATTAGACAACCTCCTGTTCTTTCTTAGACGAAGACGAACTCCAGTAATTAGAGGTGCCCTTGGCTTCTCATTCTCACAAATGTACTACCTGTCAGCTTCAAACTCTTCCATGCCGAGAACGGGTTCCCCAACCTTGTTCAATAGTTTCTGATGTACCTTAGCTTGGTGATTAATAGCTTTGGCATTGAAACGTCCAACAAGACATGGTATTTCAAGTGGAATAGCATAGAGTAGAGTCTTGTTCACTTCACAAATATCGAACTCAGCATCTTGCATAAACACATGGGCCTCCACAATGTTTGCAGTAGCAACATCATCCCACATGTTGCGCAGTCCATCATCACGTTGAATCACATGCAAAGGTTGAAATGGCAGCTCAGTTGGTTCTTGCTGCACAAACCACGCCAGATTCATCCAATTCTCATGATAGTTCTTCCCCATACAACTCAGAACCCTTTGGGTAGCCTGGAATAAGTCCACAAGCCTGAAAGTCTCCGAATTCACATAGTGAATCCAGCGTTTAGTCCCTCCCATGTAAAAGATTCCCCTAACCGGATCCATGTAGAACCTGCCCCCAAACTGAACACAAATTGTCCTCAAGTGATGAGGCATTCCTACGAAGTGAAAGTTGAATTGTCAACAAACAGTGGGAACATTTAACAAACAATTGAGTTTTACGCAAAGGTTTGTGATAAGGAATCCAAATGGTGAAGCATGATGTCTTTACTCTATCTTAGCAGTTTTCTCAAAACATTAAACTACTTCATTACTAATTCGTAATCATCAATCATAAATCAACCTAAAATAACCGTGTTTTGAAACCTAACTATACACCAACTGTAATTAAACATAATTTCTCAGAAACCCCAACTATCGGTACACTTGTTCAGTTTACATACCCTTCCATATAGTTATCAAGCCATACAGGCCCTAAAATGCAAAAGGTTTGTTTTCAAAACTTGTTCATTAAACTATCCCGAACTAAAGATATGTTTCATATGGCATTCAATATGATTCAACAAAGTCTCAATCAGGCATACGAATTATGAGAAAAATACACTGCAAGTACTAAAAGAAACTAGCAGGATCGATAGATCATCTCTAAATTACCAATGCATGTCAATTTTATCAAAAAATCTAGAAAAAAATAGAATACTTGTGAAACCCCAGAATCGTCATCTTACCTCTCACGTCCCTCTTTCCTGTCCTAAGTCCCCGCATCCTCTCGATTCCAGTTCCAGGTCCAGTGCCGTTGCCTCTTGGTCGGGCATCCATGTTGCCGCTGTCTACGGAAAGTTCGTCTCTTGATTTCTATGGATGAGTGAAGTGAGAAGTGAGAAGTGAGAGTATCTAAAAATCCAAGTACTAATGATCAGGAACCGAACAGTCTTCTAGAGACTATCTTTATTTTGTGTTAAAATATAAAGAAGCATCATTTGGCCAGTAAAAGGGAAAGACTTCACACAACTTTCCATGAGAGCAGTAGCACGAACGAGTAAGGAGTCGAAGAATTAGTCGGAACAAATCGAGCGTATAATAGATAAGACTTCACCTAATTGTTTGGTTTCTTAAAAAATCAACTTTCAAATATATGAAATTCATATTCTATGTCAGCTTAGTCAAAAAATAGATCATGCTTATATAAGCTTAGTCAATTTCGCAAAAACGAAATATAACTTGTTCAAATAAATCAATATAAGTAACTAAATTAGTCTCCGAGTAATGATCTAGTATAAGTTGAGCTTACATAGATGAGTCCGGTCGTGTGATTGGTCATTACTCTACAACGGTAAACATGTACAAACAAAAACGCACAATTCGGTCTAACCAACACTATTCATAATAAGTTTAAGGTCGTTACTCAATTATGATCGTGAAAATCGTACCCAACATTTGAAAACATCACGTACTACACAAAAAAAAAAAAACCAAATCATGTTCTATTTGCCTACAATTACCAATCTGGCGCCAAGATGAGATGTCTCTATCACAATTTTGGTGGGAGAATCAATTAGGGTTTCATAAAACCCTCAAAAGGGAACACTTTCTGCAACACAATTTCACCCTCTTTCAACTCCTTAGAATATCTCAGAGTTCATGGTCTCCGAATTCTTCTTCGTGCATGTTCGATCTTCGGTCTCCTTCTCCAAGCCCGAGTAGCGGCGATGACTTGGACGAATATCCCGAGGATTGCCATTGTCACGGGGAAAGTGTTACTCTTACGGTAAGGGGTATCTCGTTGATTGCATTTCCCGGCCGTCGATTCAAAGATTTGTCCAAATGCAGAGGTTAGTGAAATCCATACTCCCCTGTTTTTCTGCTTTTGTTCGAATTGGTTCGATTTGTGATGTTCTTTTTTCCTTTTTTAGTTCGAGGAAAATATTGAGGGGGAGGTAGGTTGGAAATTGGATTGCTATGGTGCTTTTAGTGGGTGTGGTTACCTTCATTGGATTGACGATAGGGTTAGCCATAAAATTGTTCGAAGAATTAAAGAGGTAATTGGTAAAATCGAAGACTATGAGATGTATTTAAAAGAATCCTACAAGGATTGTGATAAATTGGTTGTGGAGAGTGGAGGCCAAAGGGTTGAAAGAAAAGATCAAGGAGTTGGAGTTGGAAAGCTGTTGATGAAAAGAGTGAGAAGAGTGTTGCTATTTAGATGTGAGCCTGTTCATTGAAGTTGTTGTTCATCTTATTTATATGTCTGTTTTTAATTCTGCACTTTAGTCTATTGATCACAAGCAGTTGTTTTCAGGTTTGCATTGTAAGAGTTGTGATCAAGATGATGTTCAGACGACTTGTTTTCGAGGTTTTGAATGAAATGAAGCTGATATTCGTCCTTATGATTGAGTTGTGATTGAGGTATCGGTAGATTTTGTCTATTTCTTTGTTACATAGTAAGCATAGTAGAAGACAAATGATAAAATTGAACCAAGCATGAGTTTTTTTATTTAATAAGCAACCTTAGTTGATTGCTATTACAGTAGGAAGGACAAATTAGGTGAAATAAAAATACAAACTCAGATCCATGGGACAGAACATGGGCTTAACCAAGCTTCTAAAGAAGCTCCTCCAGGAAGTTTCTGGCATGTGCGACGAGAACAGACTGGGTTGCATCACCATCACTAGTCCTATCAAGTTGAGCATCAATCGAACAAATGGATGTCTCAAGCTGACTCCCTTTCCATCCAAGCTCATGCACATGGCCAGCTTGAATGTGGAGTAACCTTGCCACAATATCTGCTGCACTCCAGCGAGGAGTGGTGGTCTCCTGAACTACCTCAGTAGCAATCCTCAGAAGAGCAGTCACCTTGTGCATGATGCTTGGATGGTTTAGGTTCTCTCCATGCTCATCCTCATACCTGTAATTTCATTGTAAGCAGTTGGATTTGTAGCTTAGCTTAATGGAAGAAGTAGAGGACTGCAATCCTGATTCACCACATCAAATGGTGTGCAAACCTTTCCTGATAATGTCTTCCATTTGTTCCTAGAATGTATGATTTTTGTTGATGATTTAACCATTCAATGAGGGTGCATACGAATCCCAGTATGGAAAATGAAGATGCATTTAATGGTTGTGACCTTTGACCTTGTAAATGTGCAAGGTTTTAATGTTATGGTAGAGGCATTGGTAACCTTCCATTTCATTTAACTAAGCACTATATGCAATTATGGTGCACAATGTCATTATCCGTACAAAAATTAGGCCCCACCTGACCAAATGCGTTTAAACCAAACATCAAGGGGCTGATTGACCAGGCATTTAAATGCCCCCATTTAGCTCGATGAACAGTAAATTGGTCTAAAATACACTTCAAATACCTCCATTTCAATTCCATTCCAAACACAATTTCACCAAAATCCCCATTCAAATGCCATGCCAATAAGCCCCAAATGAGTTTAGGAAAGTGTGTTTCAGATATGAAATACACATTCGAAACGCATATCAATACATCGAACCAATCACTTATTTTCACAGGCGGAATCAAGTCAAACTAGCGTTTCGTTATTCGGGCTTCGATTATGCCGTTTGACCGAGACAAACGCATAATCGAACCAATCAGGCCTTAATTCAGTTCTAAATTTATGTAACTTAGTAAATGTAATTGGTCAAGGATCATTTGCTGAATTGCTGCCACCATTTGAAACCTAAACAAAAGTTCCGCCCCCAAGGAGTTTGTCCGTAAAATCGAGCCTTGTTCAACCATTCAATACATTCTCCTTGTGACTGTCTCCTCAATCCTCTTCATATTCTACTACCGGAATGCTGATGACCTCTCTCGCCGGCTTAGCTCTTTCCTAACTTAAATACCTGCTCTTAGCCTGGTAGCTGCTTTGAAATGGCCAAGCTCCTTCGAGGCGCTTCTTTTCTCAGACGCTCTCTATTTCAAGAGATACAGGTTTCTGTGCTTTTCCTTCTCGCTTCTATTGTTTTATCCATGTTCAGCTTTACAAACTGTACTGTGGTAAAGGAAAAGAGCACTAGTAAGCGAACGGCTAATGTTTGTGGTTTTGTCATTTTCTTGCACTTTCGTTTCTGAATTCTGATTTTATGTATCCATTTGAAATGCAAAATGCACTGGTGGTTTTATATTTTGGGGATTTTTTCTGGCAACTGATTACACTTTAGCTTTAGCTTGGGATTGTATGTTTTTTCCGATTGACATATTATCGTAACTCTGGCTTCCAATTTTTGGATTTTGCAGGAGTCTCAGAGGGGTTTAATGGAGACACATATGCTGTTGCGCCACTTTGCAACAAAAAGTAACTTTACACATGTTCTTATGCCTGCCTGTATTTATCTGACTCTTTTTCCGATTTAGAAATCGTTTTCCATGTTTCGTAACTTGCTAGTTGCTTCCCCTTGATTTCTTCTTTGTTTGGAGTACAATGCCATTCAGGTTTTTGTATCTTGTGAACCAATCAAACGGTTGAAAATTTAACAGCTCTATTTGACTTCAGCATGTTTGCTTCAATGCATTGCATTACCCCACTGCTATGTTTATCCTATTTAACTCTCCGTCCCTGTGGTCTGGCTCGATCTATTCTCCTGATTATTACCATGACATTTAGAATTCGGTTATAGTTATATGATGTCTGGACTGTGGAGTGGAAAATTGCCACTTCAGTTTACTTTTATGCATGACTGTGGGCTCAAGAGGACCAGTTACTATTTTATTCTTGCGCATTTTTGAAGACGTTATCGGTCTTGTTGTCTTCTGTAACCAGTGAGCTTTTGTTAACAGTTGGTTTATAGTTTCTGTCTCTGTGTTATTGTATACGTAATCCTTGTGGGCTGCTTTGAGTTAAGACTTGGTTTTACTTTATGTGAGTGAGGTAAAATAGCTTTTATTTTTCTCAAGGTAAAAAGAAAACAAAGTCGGATGCTAGTGATTCTGGTAAAACGAAAGGTAAAAAGAAAACAAAGTCGGATGGTAGTGATTCAGGTGAAACAAACATGTCCAAGAAAGAGATTGCATTGAAGTCTGCTATAGATCGAATAACAACGACCTTTGGAAAAGGATCTATCATGTGGCTTGGTCGTTCTGTTCCTAAGGAAGAAACTCCTGTAGTATCAACTGGATCATTTGCTTTAGATATTGCATTGGGGATAGGAGGACTTCCGAAGGTATCTTGCATTTTATGGAGTATAGTCAATATATTTTGTACACTTTGCAGTTTTCACTGTTCGGCTGTGTGATAAATGTTAAAATCATTATTCCACTGCTTAAGAGGTGGTGGGATAGCATTTATCTCCTGATGAGAATAAGATGTTAATTTACCTATTGTATCATAACTGTTTATGAAACCACCAAGTTTGTGGCTTACCCGTAATCATTGGCTTTCAAATTGTTGTAAGTTGAGGGGACATGGATGTAGTTGGTCTTATTCTGCACGTTCATAATTTTTTCGCTCCTGGATCTGGCATGACAAGATACTTTTTCCTTCCAAGGTTTCTATTAATGATTTATTTGGTTATATGATGAACTTGAGTTTTCTTAGGGACGTGTTGTGGAGATATATGGTCCAGAGGCTTCAGAAAATACAACTCTTTCCTTGCAAGTGATTGCCGAGGCACAAAAACAAGGAGGTATGTTGCTATTTTTTGCCAATCTCCTCTAATGATAGTTTGTTTTCTTGGACAAATAATACGGGCTTAGTCCTGAGTCTGGAGTCTTGCTTACCACTTTCCTGCCATAGGTTCCTGTGCATTTATTGATGCTGAGCATGTCTTTGAGCCATCTTTGGCTGACTCTGTTGGAGTGAAAACTGAAAACTTGCTTCTCCAACAACCTGATTGTTATAAGCAGGCGCTCACTCTGGTGGATAACCTACTCCGAGATGGTACAGCTAATGTCATTGTTGTTGATAGCGTAAGTAAGATCATATGATATTATGATTCCGCCTAGAACTTAGTGTGTCGACTCACCTAGAATGATAATGCTGTCTTGAGTCTTAACACATACCGGTTTTGCAAATTTCCCTTCTAGTTAGCAGCCCTGATACCTGAACATGATCTTGATGACAAAATGGTGGATGGTCACATAGCAGTGCAATTTATGCTTATGAGCCAAGTGCTACGCAAAATTTCCCACTCCTTATCTAAGAGAAAGGCGATACTTATTTTCACGAGTCAGGTACTAGCCTTAAATTATTATGCCTCTCAATTATTCTTAAAAGATTTTTTGCCTTTTTATTGCATAATGTAAGTATATTGTCCTGGTGAATTATATGATACGCCTGACTTATCTAATCTCCAAGATCTTCTGCTGCTTGGGAGTACTAACTTCTAAGTGTCTAACAAATGAATAAGTCATTCACTATACTAATAACAGAAGTTTTTATAACCTTCTTCCTGTTGCAGTATGATTGTTAAGAACTTAAGATAGGTAGATATCGATCGATCAAAATCTTCCTGAGAGAAGGAAACATTTCAGTACTTTTACGAAATATTTTTGGAATACTTTGTAGTGTTTCTCAAATAAAAATGAATGTTATTAACGTAAGAAAAAAATTTGAGGTTCTTAGATTTTCTATTTATCGCCTCTAACTCCCCTCGTAAAAGCGCATAGTTATTGTTAGATATTCTTTTGGTCTTATGAGAGGTTTAGTTTTTCATATAGGTGAATATTAATAACTCAATTATAATTGTATGCATGTGTGGAGAATATTCAGTTCTCTACTTGATGAATTTCATTTATTCGTAGGTTCGAGGAACTTCTGGAGCTTCATTTGGCGGGAACGCCTTGAAGTTTTATGCATCAGTACGTTTAAGTCTTAGGAGATCAGGGCTGGTCAAGAGAGGAGATGAGGTACTGATCTTTGCTCATTTCTTGGGATATACCATTACTTGTGTTTTCAAAGATCCTTGATTTTTATTAGGTGCAAGGTTATTTAAGCAAGTCTTATAAAAGATTTGATTTTCCTAAATAATAGGAAAATCACATTACAGTAGTATAAATAAGATGAGTATGCCATACACTTGGGAGTGGGAGGGATATGATTTTTCTTTATATTAGGATAATCATGACTCTTACAAGAATTGGACGAACATCTTGTATTGATAGGAGTTGTTTATGACATCCAGGCAAAAGAGGAAACTGAAGAAATATAACAGAGGAAGAAAATAAACTTGTAGATCTAGATTGCTGCATTCATAGTTGGTGGCTAGTCTTGCTGAATTACAGCGTAGGTAATTAGGCTATGTTTTAGTTGAGTAGAACATGTTGGCCTGAGGAGGAATACCATAGCAAGCTTTATAACAAGCAATTGTACAAGGTAGGCTAACTGAAGGAGGTGACCCAATACAATGGTCAATCACACACCCATCGCAACATCTCACCTTCGGGCCTTTGTCCAGGCCCAAAATTTGCAGTTGTACTGCTTGTAAAAACTGCTAGCGCCATCATCATCACTAATATATCTGTTAAGCTATCTGTTAGACTTCTCTGCGAGTTGCTCTTGCATTGCACTTGGTGTTTATTTACTACCGAGTTGCACATGTTTATGTTTCATTCTGACCCCCTGAGTAGTTACATCTGTAAGTTCAGAATCGGACTAACATTTTCCCCTATACTGTTCTAGTGTCCTGATGGATTAACATAGATGAGATTTATACAACCTTGTTAGTTCTATTTTGATTCTGGCATTGATTTTTGAAACCTAGAATTTCTCGACTCGTAGGTAACTTGTGATAAAGTTTAAAATCGTTCAATATGAAAACGGAATTATTGTAGAACTAATAATTAGTGTTGCATTGCAGGTTATAGGAAGCCAAGTTACTGTGAAGATTGTTAAAAACAAACATGCGTCGCCATTTAAAGAAGTAGAGTTTGAGCTAGAGTTCGGCAAAGGGATATCTAGGGAATCGGAGCTCATATATTTGGGTTGCAAGCACGAGTTGATAACTCAGTCTGGCTCATTCCTTCAAATGAATAATATAAACCATCAGGACAAGGACGCTTTAAAGAGATACCTGTCTGAAAATGTAAAGGCCAGAGAAGAATTTGAGGAAAAGCTGAGGGACAAACTTGTCAATGAAGTTAACCACATAGATGAAACTGTTACTGATGAGGATGCAGTTCTTGTTGCCGAAGAATAATCTTCTTCTCTGTTGTACAAGCTAGCTAGGCAGATCAGTCCAAATCCACCTTGGCCTTTCTGTGAATGGATGTATGTAAACAAAGTGAGAGAGACATATCAAGCTGTCACTACTGACCTTTTGCACTTTTTGTCTACTTCGGGATTTGAACATCTTAACCTGAGGATGTCTTACCAGGTAAATATAAGATATCTATCTTTGTAACATGCAAGTGATCAAATTTTCTCATTGACAAAAAAGGTAGGGAACATGAAATGTAAGTATGTATTCATTCAAACTTGTTTGAGTTCTAGAAGCAGGACAATTTTACAAGATGTTGGTGCCGATTTTTTGTATCTTAGAGTTTAATCATGTCTGTGGTGAATATTATGAACATCATTTTAGAGATTTATGAGATTTATAAACTCTGATGACTCATGTTGTGTGTGCGCGCGCCCTTAGAATGCAAGTGCATAAAAGTATTCTTTATACAATTGCATTGCATTTGGATGAAGGGTAGTCCTTGATGTACATATGCTTCTTCTACTTTTAATTTCTTTACTGTAGTTTTTCCTTTCACAACTTTTGTTACATTACAGGTTCGAATAAACTGGCTGAGTTTGTAGTTCTCTAAATATGAGCTTTTCACAGTGAATTGGGGGCCAAATTGTGCCTTGATAAGTTATAGCTGGTCACATGAATTTACCGGCCAAATTTATGGCAGTCAACTGGTGGTATAAAAACTAGTACTACAATTGAAGTAGCAAAAACTGGATGGTTCACATATTGTTGGTTTTTTTTTCTTTCCAATTTTTACCTAATCACCATAAACAGAAAAAGAAGAGGGGGAGAAAAAAAGAAAAGAAAACGAAAAATCATCTTATGTAATATGTACTATTTCACTAAGAGTACTCTGTAGTTGGTGGCATTACCCCAATAGTCTAAGGTATATGGAACGATCTAATATGTGATCCTAATTAATTCATTGTTCACATTCTAACTAATAACAAGAGAAACAAGAAAATTAGACCATTGCTTTACTCCTTACTTCCTTTATCTTGATCATGTGATTATACGGCTTTTTTGCCAACATGTTTAACCTCAGCAGTGTAGCAGACTTTATGGCAACCGGTTGTGCAACCAAGTCAACAGAAGGGGGTGAGCCGAGTTTAAAACAATGGTCAAATACACACCCTTTGTAGCAAGAGTAGTGCGGATCAACTTTGCCAGGGCCAAAAAAGTCTGTAGAAGATTCTTTGGTAGCATTTTTTTCAGTCTTGTCATCTTCAATAGATTTTTTTATGTTTCTGGGTGCCATGGTCGCTGCCATGTGCATATGCAGCAGGTGTCAAGGCTGCAATCACCATCATTGTAATCAAGCAGTAGCATACACTTCTGGTCTTCATTTTTCCTTTATCTTCTGAATGAATATCAACTGATAAAATGTTCACTACACGATATTTCAACGTTGCTGATGGATGAAATGGATCGATTTATAGGAATTATACATTGGTTTCGTGTTGTACAAAGGGACGGTTCCCATGTTGAGAATTGAAGTAGCTTGCTCTATGCCTCATAATTCTACAAGACCACCAAATTTAGGTGTAGAATGTGATTAGCCCTTATTACATAGGAATAAGTTGCTGTCTCTAATTATAGATCAACTTCTATTTTAATATGTGTAGTGAATGATTTGGCAAGATTAGGCTAACCCTGTTGGGTCCAAGGTGTCAACTGTCATGCTTGAATTTATCCCTACATAATTGTATGAAGTTGAGACATTTCTAAATATAATGCAAATTAACACAATCAATGATGCCAACTAAAGGCACTCTTTCAAGATTGATTGATTTCTTAATGTTTGCCTCTCATTTCAAAATGAGAAGTGAGAGGATCTGGTTTCGGTTTCGGTTTCATATCCCCATATGAAATAGAATCGGTGGATGGGGGAGCCACTTGGGCACAGTCGATCTCCAATTTTGCATATCCTTGTTTGTTGGTACGACAACCACAGTTTGTTATAAATATGTTAACGGGAAAACATTTAACTGACCTGTCTTTAATAAGAAGATTGCAATAAATGCGATCATGACATCATAGGTGTCAGACGACTACGTTCATATTGACCTCTAACAAAATGACGACCGCCTAAATATAAGTTGAAGTTATTGTAATAAGCATTGCAGATTCTACTATTAGGGAGAAGCGACGTAGGTGAAAACGAAGGAAAAACTTCCACAACTCCACTCGAGTAGAAGTTGCAATTGAAATCTTATCGCAACAGAGTATTTTTATCCTTTCCTTTTCTTCCCCTTTAACCTAGTACACACGGCGCGCGCGCACACACACACACATATATATAATACACACACACACACACCCGTTCTGTACAGCAGCCTATAATCCTGTCAGTCTGAAGATAAAGAGAAAGGTGGTGGCTCTGACTGATTGAGGTTGCAGCAGACATTTTTGTAAGTAGTCCGTCCTACCATTCATTCATACTCTCAGAAGCTCTCTTTTGTTTACGAATTTGGTGATTTCTGTTCTGTTTTGCTGAAGCTCTTTTCTTTTCTCTCTTTGTAATTTCTGACCTGTTTTGCTTGATGATCATTAAGAATTCTGAAATGTTGTTTATACATACATGTTCAGGTTAAACTTTGATTTTCGAGTCTGAAGTTCAATCTGACATGTTACCTAGCTATCTTGATGTTCAAATCACGTTTCTTCAATTGTTAGCTTTCCTGATTTCGTTTTGCCTTATCAAAATCCAGGTTTACAAAGATCTAAAAATAACAGATCTCACATGATGATGGATCGTTTTTTTCCTTTAGTTAACATCATTTCAAGACTCTATTCATTTGGATTCTTCTGATTTATCTTCATTTGTTTTGCTTGATCAACATCTAGAATTCAGATTTAAATTCGAGCTGCAGATCTGAAGAATTCGATAACATTTTCTTGATCTCTGATTAGATATTTCTACGACTACCGTTATACTTTTAAATTTATGATGTCCGTGCCAATTTCCTGCGTATTCTTTATTTAGTTATGAATGTTTGAGATGTAATTGCAAGTTAGCATTTTAGGATTGTCTCAAGTAATGTTCTATATTCCAAATATAATTTCCAATTTTATGCTTTACTTCTGAACTTTTCGGTGTGTTTAGTTTTGTTAACAGATTTCTTGTACTGTCATGCACATTTTGATCTAATTGTGTATATTAATTAATTTGTCGCCTTTTAATGATCATGCAGTGAGATAGAGTTCATGATTCATCTATCAGCTAGCCAAGCTTTCCTGTTTAAACCACATAAGTGTAAGGAAAAACACAACCATCGAGATGATCATCTGAGCGGATATATTGAATGGAGGAACAATGCGAACAAGATGATTTACCAACGAAGTATAGGTCCTGAAGCATGAGGTAATTAATTTTGCTGGATTTTAATTGATGAAATTAGTTTTTGTTTTCAAGTAAGTATTCAGTGAGATGGAGCATTATAAAATGAAAAAAAAGGATGAATATTTATTTAAGGATCATAATTAGCCTAATGCAACAGGTATGTTGAATTATATTTTATGTCCTCAAAAGAATATACTAGTAAGAATTTGAAAATTTGTTTCAGATACACCTGATGACTTAATGGTGCAATGCAATGCTTTCCCATTAGAGTTATTTCCGCTATCCATTCCTGTCTATTGTTCTCTTGCTCTTCATCTTCAGAATGGTGTCATGCGAATGCAAGTGTTGCTTTAGAAGCAAAACCATCGAGGGGTGGTGGAATAGGCTGATCTTTTTTTTTTTTTTTTGACGTAGTGGTTCTACCATCCTCGGGTTGTTGCAGTTGATGGAGGTGCACAATACCAATCGGATGATGCCAGGGAGCAGTTCTATAGTTTCCACACAGATGAAGTGCCTGGTGACCTGCCAGCCATAAATGTGGTGTGTTTTTATATAACAGCAACTAAAATGGCAAAGAACTCCTCAGTTTCATTGTAAAAGGGGTCTACTACCATGACAAGAAGAGGCTTTATGAGCTAAAGGATAAAGTCGACATACATGAATAGCAAGCTTTATAAGCTAACGGATAAAATCGACAGAGATGGGAAGCAGCAAGAATGTGATTCTCTTCTGTTGAGTTACGGGCACTTGGCTAACCATGATAAGTTCTCCAAGAAGCTTCTTGAAACGTTGTTGTCTCCAATGTTCAATCAGCACAATGGCAAACAAGAAAGTGCTGGTTCAGATGTTCATACTGCTTGCCATAATGATGATGATTTGAATCAAATTAGGCTGATCATGAAACCCAGAATTTGCAGATTTGTTTCAAATACCCTGATGATTTAATGGTATCAGACCTGACCCTCCAGATATTCACTACAGTTTTCATTATGACGGATAAAGTTGATCACTTTGATTTTGCTCGGTGGACTGAACAATTATGAAGGTGCTCTTGGGAGACAAGTATATCTGTATATTATTTTTACCTTGGCCCTGTTTGTCAGAAACCTCAAGAGTTGAAGTTGGCTTTGAGAAAAAGGAGAAAAAGGAGAGTAGATTTATTTGATTAAGAAAAACGTATTCCCGGGCTTCAACATGTATATGATTACCTAGTGATGAGCATCCGAGCTGGTATGCAAACAAGATTATTAACAACGAAAGGCCCTTTGTTCATCGGCACTTTAGTATTAGCTGGTGAGTCAAAGGCTGCTGATTCTTGTAGTATATTTTCTAGTACATTGATCTGCAAATCTGAATTGTAAGTATCTTTTAAAATGAGGTTCAATTGTTATTCAGTAAATGTAATTTTGCAGCATTGTATACAGTTGAATATTCTGTACTATGTTGAATCATGTTACCAGATTTCAAGAGTTTTTCTAACTATGTTTAGCTTTGGATTAAGTTACATGTATGTTGATCTGCCTGGTACTTGTACTTAGAATGCAAGTGCATATAAGTACTCTTCTTTATACAATTGCGTTGCATTTGGTTAAAGAGTTAGTCCTTGACCTAAAGGGTCTGTGTCTAGTTGTTGTAAAAGAAGAAATGTAATAAAATTGTTGACATAATTACACACTTCGTACGAAACACTCTACAGTCTACATGGACATATGCTTCGTCGACTTTTATTTTCTGTAAGTTTATTTTTTTTCACAACTTTTGTTCCAAAGGTTTGAATAAACTGGCTGAGTTTGTAGTTCACTTAATATGAGCCTTCATTTCACAGTGAATTGTGGGCCAAATTGCGTTTTGATAAGTTATGCTGGTCACATGAATTTTTCGGCCAAATTTATGGCAGTCGACTGGTGGTATAAGAAACACTAAAAATTAAAGTAGAAAATACTGGATGGTTCACATATTGTTGATATATTTTCTTTTCAATTTTTCCTGATCACCATAAACAGAAAAAATAGGAGAAAAAAGAAAAGAAAAAGAAACTTATATCACTAACGGGCTAATTGACATAGCATTTAAATCGCTTCAATTGCCTCGATGAACAGTGATTCGGCCTAAAATACACTTCAAATACTCCCATTTCAATTCCATTCCAAACACAATTTCACCAAAATACATCCAAACGTCCATTCAAATTTTATACCAATCAGCCGTATGATTATTACTACGAACCCCTTATTACTATGTTCGTATATAGTTGGTGGCTAGTTGAATCCGTAATTACAATTACCCCAACAGTCTAAGGTATATGGAACAATCTAATATGTGATCCTAATTAATTCATTGTTCACATTTAAAATGCAGGCTAGTTAAAGAGACAATTAATATAACTAATGACAAGAGAAACAAGAAAACTAGATCATTGCTTTACTCCTTTCTTCCTTTATCTTGATAATGTGATTCTACAGCTTCTTTGCCAACATATTTAACCTCAGCAGGGTAGCAGGCTTTATAGCAACCGGTTGTGCAAGCCACATCAACTGAAGGAGGTGAGCCTTTAATGCAATGGCCAGTTACGCACCATCTGTAGCAAGAATAGTGCGGATCACCTTTGCCAGGGCCAAAAAAGTCTGTAGAAGCCTTTTATGTTTCTGAGTGCCATCGTCACTGCCATGCGCATATGCAGCAGGCGTCAAGGCTGCAATCACCATCATTGTAATCAAGCAGTAGCATACACTTTTGGTCTTCATTTTTTCTTTATCTTCTGAATGAATATCAACTGATAAAATGTTCACTACACTATATTTCGACGCTGATGATGGATGAAATGGATCGATTTATAGGAATTATACATTGGTTTCATGTTGTACAAAGGGACGGTTCCCATGTTGAACATTGAAATAGCTTGCTCTATGCCTCATAATTCTACAAGACCACCAAATTTAGGTGTAGAATGTGATTAGCCCTTATTACATAAGAAATAAGTTGCTAGTCTAATTATAGATCAACTTCCATTTTACTTAATGTGTAGTGAATGATTGCCAAGATTAGGTTAACCCTGGTGGATCCAAGGAGTCAGGCAGGGTCAACTGATACGAACATAAATACTTCGAGAAAAATGTACAATAGATCCAATAATCATCTGCCAATTCCAAAAGCTTATTTTTGTTCACTAATACAGAACACATGTTAATGGTTAATCCAATGATTTCAAAACAAACGACCCCTTGTCCGGAGGTTATGCAAACAGATATTGCCGTGGGGAAACGATGCACAAAATCCACCTATCTACTCCAAACCTTTGTGACCAATCCCACTCCAAGTCCTAATCACATGTTAAAAAATTGACCAGAGGGGACTACAATCAGATGTCAAAACACAAAATTCCTCCAAATTTTTATCCTCAAAACTTGCATAGTAATTTTTGTCATCCACCCTACTCCAAGTCTTAATCACAGCTAACAGTTCATTCAATCAGAATTGTAGTATATAAAAGCCACGTTTCTGCTGTTTCTTGGCAAGACTCAAGTGTATTGAACTAACAAATACAATACTACTTAGTGAATAAGAAAATCAAGTATGATTATGAATATCATTGTCCCCAAACTACTGATTCCAGGTCAACATGTTTTTATTAATACACTTAATTGTCCTTGCTTGACTCACCAATTCATCATGAGGTGCTTGCAACATTGCTGAGAAGCTGACTGCAGAAAAGTATCCCACACCATGTACTTCATCAAGCTTACATCTCCGGTCAATATCATTCTTTGTCTCTTTTTGTTCTTGCTTTAATTTTTGTTCTGATTCTTATTTAACACTAGAAAACAATAGCAGTTCCGATTATGGAGCTCTTATATATGGCCGACACGGTTCTGATATGGCCTACTTGTTGTTATACGTTGACTGCTTCTTCGGTTTCACTTCGCAAATCGATTATGGCACAGCTCAGCTCGGAATTTGCTATGAAAGATTTGGATTACTTGAACTACTTTCTCGGATCAGCATTACCCGACACAAGGGAGGGTTATTTTTGTCACAACAAAAGTATGCAATGGAAATTGTCAATCGGGCCGGCATGTCATCTTGCAAACCGAGTCGTACACCGGTTGATACTCAACCGAAGATCAGCGCGAATACTAGTCCGCCATTCGTCGATCCTTCTTTGTATCGCAGTCTTGCAGGTGCATTACAATATCTTACCTTCACTCGTCCGGATATCTCTTATGTCGTACAACATATTTGTCTTCATGTGCATGACCATCGTGATGAGCATATGCTTGCGTTGAAGTGTATCATACGTTATATACATGGTGTAAGGTCCGTAATTTTCCTTCAAATTTAAACCGTAATAAAATATTATTTTCGACGTTATACGAGTAGAAAAATAGCGTAGATAATTTAGAATAGAATTCATATTTTAATGTCGAACGGTTCGACGTTAATAGTAGAATTAGATATACCAAATAAAATAATAATATAATATTATTTTATAAAATAAATTATTTTATTTTACCGACACCTCGAAAATGACTCATCGAATGTCCCGGAATTAGTTTGGTATCTTTCCGAAATTTAATTACGAGTCGTTTAGTCGCCAGAACGAATTAGATGTATATAATAGCAAAAGGACGAGAAAGCCCTTAAGTGTTAAACCATCCCTTCTCCAGCCCAAGGTTATAAACGTCATTTCACCATTATCTTCTTCTTCAAACAGCCAACACGGGAAATTGAGAGAGAAACCAAAGTACAGAAGCTGTTGGAAGCTTCAGAAAAATCCGAATCCGTCCGATCAAGCTCAATTCGTCCGCCACGATTAATCCCGTTCCCAAATCCGTGCCTCCCCGTCTCGATTTAGCCTCCAATTCGTCGGGCCATGGAACCAATCGACGAATTGCTTCGAGGAGAAGGAGTCACCGGCCGCCATTCTCGAGCCGCCTGCCCTTCCCATGTGACTCCATTGGACCAGAAATTGCCACGATTAAGGCCTAAGAGGGAAGAAGTGCGCGAGGAGCGAGTGGCG
Organism: Plantago elongata; assembly: GCA_036897095.1. Classification (NCBI taxonomy): domain Eukaryota; kingdom Viridiplantae; phylum Streptophyta; class Magnoliopsida; order Lamiales; family Plantaginaceae; genus Plantago; species Plantago elongata. The sequence continues at coordinate 35,318 of JAYMSP010001161.1, forward strand.
GAGAAGTGAGGAACGTGGCCCGTTCCTCCACCACGCCCACGCCGCCTCTCCACTTGAAGCTCCGGCTAT